>CM024760.1:26589256-26794655 GCA_014218235.1 Colocasia esculenta | reverse complement strand
TCCACCTTGTATCACAAACAAGAGATATCATAACGATCGTCCGTGGCATGCGGATCGATCATTGCCCACGGCTTATGGCGCAGCCTGGAAGGAGATCAGAGTTCGAGATTTTTCCCACTGCCGGTCGTGCACCACGGCCGTGTACGCTTTATTGGCGGCGGCATCTTCTGCCTCGATGACAAGTCTGTACTTCCCGGCAACGACCAGCTGCTCGCCTCCCCTTCACCACGCGAACGAACGCCAGCACCTTCCGGGCCATCTTGTTGTGCTCCGACACCGCGAACTTTCCGATCTCCACAACATACGGGTCTTGGACATTCGGGATGGGCTCGTATACCTGCCAACTCCCCCTTGCTTCCGCTCCGCCGCGGCGGCGTGGGTGAGAGAGGAGTGGAAGAGGTGGACAAGAAGAATAAGGGTTCTCATGGTGAATGGAATAGTATTACTGGTGAGCTCTGAGAGATGATGCAAATCGGGTGCACGCTGCTTCAGATTTATAAATATAGCGAGCATTGATTTGAAGTCTCTGCAGCTAAATTAATCCTTTTCTTAATTTTACCATGCTTTAAGCGGAGCGTGAGCGGGAATAATAGCTGTACAACCTTGCATGTTCTAGCTAGTGTAGATAGAGCAGAACATAATACTATTTGAGGCATGCAATGTGTTGGGCGAGTGCCCATTGGGCCCCGCGAAGGGCCCGCCTCCACCACCTCGGGCGGGTGGAGGGGGCGTTGCCAACGAGCAGGGTGTGTTGGTGACACCCGGCCACGCCAGCGCGCAGGGCACACTGCAGGCGGGCACCTTGCCAGCGCGCAAGGCGCGCTGGCGAGGGGCGCTGATGCTGCGCGGCAGCAGCAGCGCCACAGCCTCTGCCGCCTCTCGCGGCAGAGGCGGCAGGCTGCCGCCTCTCGCGACAGAGGCGGCAGGCTGCCGCCTCTCTCCCACTCGCTGCCTCATCACAGAGGCGGCAGGCTGCCGCCTCTCCTCCCAACTCGCTGCATCATCTCTCCCTCCTCACTCCTCTCCTTCTCCCTATAAATACCCCATGAGGGGTGAAGGGCAAGAGGCAATCCTTTGAGGATCCCTTAAGCACACAAGTGCTGCATGTGTGCATGCAAGTGCAAGGCACAAGCGTAGTGTGTGCAGTGTGCTGTGTGCAAGTGTGAGAGAGAGTGCTTGCAAGTGTGTCTTGCAAGTGTAGACTTCTCTGTGTGAGAAGGTACTGTCCCAGGTGTGGGACATCAGGTGTTCTCTATTCGGTATCGACTGATGGAGGTACGTCATCGCCAATCCTCAGATCTAAGATGTGGAGCTGTATATGCAACTCTTGTAGTCGTCTATCTACTTCTGTGAGATCTTCTTATTATTACGTTTCCACTGCGAGGTATGTCCTCTTACCATTTTATAACATTAGTATCAGAGCCACTTGGTTGGTTCTGATTTTCTCTTTCTCTTGTGAGTTGTATAGATGGCATGTTCCCTGGCACAGTCGAACCCCGAGTTGACGGATCATTTCGAGATTGGTTCTCGGACGACGATCTAACGTTGGTCGCACTGATCGATGTCAACTCTGGTGTACTGGCGGCAGATTCTGGACAGACATTGACCCTAGACACTGCGACCAGCAAGACGAATGTATCGAGTACAGATGCGCTGGCAGCGGCCAGCGGCACAGCTGACAGTTCCAAGTGGTGCCTTCACTTCTAGAAATGGACACATCAGATAGTCTGAGTGTCTATACACCTTCTCCTCTGACTGTGTCAAATCCTTGGTCCCCAACTGTTTTTGAACAGGCCCCTTGGGAACCATGGCCGATAGTATGGGAGCTACGTATGCCAGTTGTGCCCCTTCCTGCACCACCTCTCACTATCACCTTAGGACTACGAGGGAGATTTGGTGGTTGCAGAGGGTTATATACAACTTTTATAGAGAGATAGAGATATCTGATCATGTACTGCGCTAGTTTTGAAGTGCAATTTTGTTTTCCGTCTTTGCACGTGAGTATGATCACGCTTGCATCGGAAATAGTACATGTAACCTTTATATGTATATATAAATATGTTTTATGTATAATCAAATATGTTTAATGTTAGTATGTTTTGTACATATTTTCTTGGTATGCAAATTAGTTTTGCATATGAGATATTTGCTCGAAATCATTTTAAATATATTGACTTATCTTATATAAGTAGGAATGATTGTAATTGCCTAGCTTTACTTTCGATTTTACTATATAAGAAATGATCAATGTAATTAGCTTGGATTTCTAGAAGCAAATAGGAATAATGTGTAAATTGATGTCAAAACTCCTTTTCCTATTTGATATGTAGTGGTAATCTATGGCTGCCAAAAACGTTATTGCTGATCTCACTAAAGGTGAAAAGTTAAATGACACAAACTATGATATATGGCATCGTAAAATGCAATATTTGCTGGATGAACAAGATGTGATTGATCATCTTACGATGTCCTTGTCACCGCCCATTGAGGGCAGTAGCAAAACAGACCAAGAAGCTTATGTAGCTTGATTTAAGAAAGATCATAGTGCGTGCTTTACTTTGTTAAGCGCAATGGCTGACAATATTATTGGCGAGTTTAAGAACTGTGCCACTGATAAGGATAAATGTTCAAGCGCCAATGTGGCGGCAAGAAAGACAAAAGTCATTTGAAATGTTTTAACTGTAAAAAGCGAGGCCATTTCGCTCATGAATGTCCTGAGCCAAAAATGGTGACTCACTTTCCCAGCTCTCCATGTATGTTTGTCTGTACACATGTTTTGACTACTCATCCAAATCCTATGTGGATCGTGGATTCAGGAGCAACAAAAAATATAACGATGGATCGAGCGAGTTTCATGGATTATCAATTCCAGAAGGCATGCAAAGAGTCTTCATGGGCAATGGTGCCAGTGAAGAAGTCCATGGAGTCGGTTCATACCAACTCTATTTTGTGAACGGACGTACGTTACTTTTAAGTGATGTACTCTATCTGCCTAGAATCCAATATAATCTTTTGTCAGTTTCAACTTTGTCAGTAATGGGCTTTTGTTTATCTTTTTCTGGCAATCTTGTAACCATTGTCTTGGATGACGTCATTTATGGACATGCATTGCTACGTGATGGTTTTTATATCTTAGATTTGATTGACAACTTTCCTAATTCTTCTTCTATGGTTATGCCTGCGTTAGCTCAAAAAGATTTAGATTCTGTGACATGGCATGCTCGTTTATGCCATATTGGACAAGATAGAATGACTAGATTAGCTAAAGAAGGCCTTTTAGGGTCGCTCGCTAAAGTCAACTTGCCCATATGTGAGCCCTGCTTGGCAGGAAAAGCATGTTGTAATCCTTTTGGAAAAGCTGTTAGAACCTCCGAACCATTGAAATTGATCAATTCTGACGTTTATGGACCCATGAGTGTTAGAGCTCGACATGAATATTACTATTTTCTCACATTTACTGATGATTTTTTGCGGTACAGGTATGTCTATTTGATTGCTCATCGCTATGAAATGCTAGATTGTTTCAAGCATTTCTGCTAGATTGAAAATCAAAAGGAGAGGAGTGGTGAAAGCTCTTCGGACAGACCGTGGACGGCGAATATCTGTCGGATCAGTTTCGAGCATTATGTAAAGAAAAGGTATACGTCGACAACTCACTATTCCATACACGCCGCAACAAAATGGTGTTGCAGAATGAAGGAATAGCAATGCTAGACATGGTTAGGTCAATGATGGCGCAGGCAAATTTGCCAATCTCCTTTTAAGGAGATGCTCTGTTAACTGCTGCCTACATTCTAACCGAGTGTCCTCTCAATCAGTTCCTTCTACCCCATATGAATTGTGGCATGGCCACAAACCGGACTAAATTGTTTACGTCCATGGGATCAGCTGGATATGTTCATCACATGACTTAAGTTTGGGAAACTTGGCCCTAGAGCTCAAAAGTCTATCTTTCTAAGATATTCTAAAACTCAATAGGTTTGCCATGTATAGACATCATCCAGATGGAGGAATGATAAAGAGTGAGGTCCGAGATGTTGTCTTCTTAGAGAATGAATTTCCTAGTTTTAGCGACAATGGGAAGAATCTTGATCTTTTTGAAACAGATGAACAATTGAACATCCTACCATCTTCCGGCGAAGGGAGGGAATGTGTTCCCATACCAATGTCTGCCGAAAATGATAGGAATGGTCAGTCTAGTAGGAGTGCGTCCAATGGGAGTGCACTAATAGAAAGTTAAGATTCTTTACGTCGTAGCAAGCGTGGGAATGTTCCTTGTCGATTTTTTAAAATTGACAGTGAGGTACTTCTTTATGAACCCACGGATGATGAAGAGCCTAGATCTGTTCAGGAAGCTCTTGCGTCATCATCTAGGAAAGAATGGGAAATTGCCATGCAGGAGGAGATTCTTTCAATGGCACAGAATGAAGTCTGGGAGTTAGTGTATCTTCCACCTGAGCATAAGGCGATTGAAAACAAGTGGGTTTTCAAACTTAAACATAAGGCTGATGGGACTATTGACAAGTATAAAGCAAGACTTGTGGCGAAAGGTTATACCCAAAAAGAGGATATAGATTATGATGAGACCTTTTCACCTGTGGTGAGATTCTCATCTGTTCGCCTCATTCTAGCCATTGTCGCGCATCTTGACTTAGAATTGTTCCAAATGAATGTGAAGACTGCATTTCTCAATGGAGAACTATATGAGGAAATATACATGGCTCAACCAGAGGGTTTTGAGACTAAAGGCGAGGAGCAAAAAATTTGCCGCCTCAAGCGTTCAATCTATGGATGATAACAATCGTCTAGACAGTGGTATATGAAATTTCATAAGACTATTATCTCATATGGTTTTGAGATGATTGAAGAGACCATGTGTGTATGTTAAGCGAGTGGGAGATAGTCCCTCATTTTATAATTATATGTTTGATATTTTAATGGCTGGAAATGATATGGAGTTGATCACTGCCACTAAGAGGTGGTTATCTTCCGTCTTTGAGATGAAAGATATAGGTGAAGCGAGCTATGTGCTCGAGTGAAGATTGTGCGGAATCACTCGAAAGGTCACTGAGTTTGTCTCAGGAGACATACATTAATAAGATCCTGAAGCGTTTTCGAATGTACAATTCTAAACCTATTGATACTCCACTTGATAAAGGATGTGTCCTAAGTGCTTGTCAATGCCCCAAGAGTAAAGAAGAAATAGAAAGTATGTCTAGAGTGTCATATGTCTCTGCGATTGGAAGTCTAATGTATGCTATGTTGTGTACTCGGCCAGACATTAACTTCACAGTGGGTTTGGTGAGTCGTTACCAAAGTAACCTTGGTCTCGTGCATTGGAAAGCCGTTAAAAAGATTTTACGGTATTTGCGAGGGACAACAGATTATGCACTACGTTACAAGGGTGACAACCTGAAATCATCGACTATAATGATGCGGATTGGGCTGGTGACCGAGATGAGTGAAAGTCCACTTCAGGCTTTGTGTTCCTGTTGGCTGGTGGAGCTATCTCGTGGAGTAGCAAGAAATAGTCTTGCGTTGCCCTATCCACATGGAGGCTGAATATGTTGCTTGTTCTGCCGCTAGCCAAGAGGCGATTTGGTTGCAAAGTTTGTTACAGCATTTGGCGATTACACCTCATCAGAATGAGGGTGTACTTGTAACGCCCCGAGGCGGAATATCAGAGCGATATTACAATTATTAAATAGTACAGAGCGAGAAAATAGATGCAAACTATTGCATAAATAGAATAATACCCAATAAACTCAAATTTCATTAATAATCCTCCAAACTTCATTACATTCACTAATATATCATCAACTTCATAGACTAACTATTATATCATCTGATCATAACCAAAACTAGAACCCAGAGTACTTTATTGAAAATCAAACTAATACATCAGAACTAACTGACTCTTTCTATACCAACTAACTACTAAAGCAAAGGTTGTTGAAAAAGGGGTCACTCCTGAGCATCATCCTCAATCTCGTCCTCATGAGTGTGGTCATCGTCAAACTCACATGAAACATATTAAATAAAACGTAGGATGAACGAATAACACCTAGTAGGACTTAATATCTCATGAACACAAGCATGATTTAAATAATTAATGTCTTAATGGCAGGGTAACTAAAGAGAAGAGTCATTTAGATCAAGTAACGATAACGAGAGAACAATAGCATCTGGTACAGGGAAAATAACACAACAAAAATGATAATAAAATGGCCATGTAACGATATAACATGTAAATTACACAACAGTGCATTAGTAAAGATAACGATTGCACTTGTATAGATAGCATTTTTTATTGTCATAGATTAATCTTGATAGTATGATGGCGCTAGATGCATGCTGTAACACACCCTTGATCATTTTAACTCCCATAGACACTAGCATTTTTCAGGCGCTCCTCCCAGGACCTGATCGGACCCTATTGTACTGACATTAGTCATTTCTTTATCTTGACAATCACATGAATGACCAATAGAGTACCAAGAAATAGATGAGAGTAGTAGACGAGAGTGTAGAGAGAATGTGAACAGATGAGATGATATAGATAGTAGACGAGATAGCGACAATATCATAAAACGCAATAAACAACACTACAAGAAAAATCGCATTTAGAGACCGAAAATTTCGGTCTCTATTCGATCACTATTCGATCACTAAAGGGCTCAGAGACCGAATAGTGACCGAATAGAGACCGAAATTGTCGGTAAAAAATTTTTTGTCACAAATTTGTGACCAAATATATTCGATCACTATTCGATCTTAATATTGAGACCAAAATTATTAGTCTCTATTCGGTCTCTAAACAAATTAGTGACCGAAAATATTCTAAATTCAGTCTCAGATTTGAGACCGAATTTGTGACCGAATATTTTCGTCTAAAAAAAATTTAGTGACCAAAAATTTTCGGTCACAAATTCAATCTCAGATTTGAGACCAAATTTGTGATTGAATATTTTCGGTCTCAAAATTATTAGTGACCGAAAATATTCGATCACAAATTCGGTCTCAAATTTGAGACCGAAAATATTCGGTCTCAAAACAAACACTACAAAGAAAATGTAAATTTGGCGACGGACGCATTCCGTCGCTAATCCGTCGCAAATCTCACATTTTTAAAATATATATATAATTTAAATTTTTCATAAATTCATATAAAATTTGACATACCCCGTAAGCAATGGACGCACACACATACACTAAAAAACTTACAATGCTACATTAAATTAATCAATCACGTAATAAACTATGTAATAAAAAAATACAGTAAAAAGTCAAATAAATCCTCCCCGCCCTCATCCCTTCACTGTGTGATACACATCTTAAATTAGATATGTAAATAAAACAACATTATACATATGGATAGAAAAAAACTACTAAAAAAATAAGATATGTAGACAGTGAAAGCCGTCTACAAAATCAAAACAGTACAAAATCTTTTGTAGAAGACTAAGGAACCGTCAAGAAAAAATCCGTAGCCAATGATATGTAGACGGCTATTTATAGTCGTCTACAAAAAATATATATAGACGGCTATGTGACCGTCTACATACTTATGTAGACGGCTTCTCTGATTGTGTACAAAAAAATATATGCAGAAGGTTGTATATCTGTCTAAAAAAATAAGATATGTAAAAGGCTGCCTAACTGTCTCCAAAAACTGTGTTGTGGGCATGCAAGAGAGATTGGCGTTGCTGATGGATTCTGAAGAATTGAAACACCAAGTTGTTCTGTCTCCAACATGGTCCGTCTACCCTCCTTTATCCTCTCACTGGACTGGTTCAGCCTGTCAGTTGACATCAATAGCCTTCCTCTTTGATCAACAGAAGCCTGCAACGAACTCATATGAGAATAGCAGTTCATATTGCATTGCACAAGATATTATACATAGTACACATGAAATCATGTCTTGAAATTAGCACCAGAATCTATATGAAATCATGTCTTGAAACACCAAGTTCTTCTGTCTCCAACATGGCCCGTCTACCCTCCTTTATCCTCTCACTGGACTGGTTCAGCCTGTCAGTTGACATCAATAGCCTTCCTCTTTGATCAGCAGAAGCCTGCAACGAACTCATATGAGAATAGCAGTTTCATATTGCATTGCACAAGATATTATACATAGTACACATATGAAATCATGTCTTGAAATTAGCACCAGAATCTATCGAAAATCGAAATTATGAAGAAGATTACCAGTGCAAGGAAAATATACTGCATCAACAAAAAAATACTAGACGTACAGGACGAACTTACTCCATAACATGGTTTCCCTCTAATGCTGCATAAAATGCAAAGCAAACTAACAGAATGTGCATCCATGTCTAATCTCCCTTCTCATACAGTGTGATTGCTTCATGTCACAGTGATAGCCGCAGCATATCTATACTGATCACCTCACTATTCCATAGAATATCCATAAGACAACCAGAAACATGAGATAAGTACACCACAAGATCAGAAAACAGATGAGAATATTCAGGCAGCATCTACAGAAAATTTTGACACAACAAAAGTGCATATTTATATGTTCAAACAGAGACAAAAAACAAAAAAAAACAGTAACCAACTTGACCTATCTCATCCTGCTCAAGATAAACCACTACCTTAAACTCTAACAAAATAATAACAAATCACCAAGAAACTGGAGATGGAATCTTCTTGTTCAATGCAGAGACTCCGTTCATCATCCATTAATGTGAGAGAACAAACAACTAGGCCACATAACATCATACAGTTAATCTTGAAAATCCAATATCACTTACATACACGAGCAAAAATCTTCATGCATATAAAGCATGATCATGCACCTAATCAATGTTATACAAACCATAAATTTAACCTTAGGTACATATATGATGTATTGTCATTTACAGTCACTCTGTGTCCATCTAACTTGTGTAGTTGTTCCATTTTTTCCCTCATTCATTTCACAATCTCAACATACCACAACCAATCACATGACAATGGACCTGGCACTGCTTAATGAACAGTACTTCATCACAAGTGACCTTCCTCTTACTGGCAAAAAGCAATCTGCCATCCATTCATCTGCATATCACAAGTGGAACAAGGGCCATGACACCCAAGAGCTCATTCCTTAAAAAAGTTGCTGCTAACTGCTCTTTCATACATCCTTCTGAGCTCCCTAGCCACAAGACTGAATAAGAAAACAGGGATTGCCACCCTTGATCCTCTGGAAATATAAATCTGCTGGATTGTGTTATGGAGATGCAGATATTCAAACCAGCTCTATTCATCTCATTATCATCATCTTCACTCCCTATTGTTTTCCCTCCCAAAATCTAGATGTCCTTTTCAGACATGCAGAGTAACCTTCTTGATAGGAATACAGTAAACAAAAGGAAATGATTATTCCTGTCTCCAAGTATTCTTGTACATGAATTTCTGATCATCATGTCAACAGACTTATATGCTTTGGCCAAGACCTCCCATTTGCAATAAAACGAAGACAGAATATTAGTGTCTCCTATCAGTCATGTTACTATAGTCATTTTTTTCTCATTTCATCTGTCGTTTCAATCTTTTGAATATTTCAAGTATATGCTATTTTTAGTTGACATCATTTTAGCGGATCACTACTTATCCCCACTATAGTATGACTCATAATATTATCATACACAGAAAGTTCGTAGTCCCCAAGTTTATGTCGTCCATCCCAGTATTATCATGCTTTCCCGACATCCAATTTTCACGTAGACGATGACTTTCCAGTTTGATTTACCAAACGGAACTTTCAAATATCTTCAGAACATCATACAAGTAAATGTTTGAATTTGCATACCGTCAATGTATCCGCCATCCCTGATTCCAACAACTCCTCTCATGCACTTTGATTAGCATTTGGGGACGTAATCCTTTTAACTTCAGTTTTCAAGTTGTTCAGGTCAGATTTGTACTCCCTCAACTTCGCCAGTAACATCGCCTTCACATTAGGCTGCAAACTTCGTGCCTCCAGATCCATTTTCCGGATCTAAAGCAAGCAATAGAAAAAACAGCATTTTTAGCCCTCAACTAGAAGAAAAAACAATTGCAAGCAGAGAGGTGGTAATCAAAATAAATACCAAAGCTTCCGCATCTTCCAATCCAGTCTTGATTTCAGACAACTTCTGTTTCTTTTGTTCTACAAGATTGAGCTCAAAAATGAGTTCTTTTTCCCTTAAGAATAAATCAAATATAAAAAAGAATCGCAAATGGCTTCCGCACTGCCAATCTCGGCGAATTTCAAATCAAGTTACCCCCATCGAGAAGGCCCACGGACGTGCACTTCCTGGAAAGCGACGCCGAGAGCTCACAGTACTGGCGTTCGTACCCTTCGAACACCTCACTCATCGCTCCCCGCCAGAGAAGAACTACCTGTCAATACCGCCTGCAGGAATCGACAGACGATACAATTATAGGAATCCTACAAGCGCAGAAACAAATGATACCCAAAAGCCATCAAACCTTCATCCATGACCAAATAGGAAACAAATCCAAAAGAGCCAAAAAAAAGTAGCAAATCCATTTCCAATTATCACAAAACCATAAGCTGGAACACCAGAGGGATTGCAGAAACCCCAAACAGAACACCACGTTCCGCAAGAACCCAGAATCCACATAAAAACAGAGGTTCTTACCGCGATAGGACAACCGTCGGGGAGAGGAGGAGACAAATTCGCCAACGCGGCCGACCGAGAAGAAGCGATTGCTCCCGCGACGCATTTGCCGTCGCCGATCTCTCCTCTCCGCGATCGCGGGCATCTTCCTCTTTCATAGGAGTATCTAGAAGATGCCGACGAACAAGAATAATATTATTAGGTGCAAAAGGTGTCGAGGAGGAAACAAACGTGCGCCGACGCCGAGAAGAAAACGAAAATCCGATTTCTGTTATGAGAAATGGGGGGTGGGGGGAATCGTATCCAGGAAGCCGGTTTTCGATTTCGGACTCTGGTGGGGCGCAGCGACGGGGGGAAGGAGGCGGGGGCTTCGCAGGGGGCGACGGGGGGAAGGAGGAGAGACACCAGTCAATTAAACAGAGACGGTCAAGGAAAGAGCAGTGGAAAGAGAGATATCTTCGCCCTGGCAGATGTTGTGGCGCTGGCGAACAGAAGCGAGCTTCTCGAGCCAGAGAAGCTTGTGCTCTGCTGAGCTCAGCTAAATAGGAGCAGTTGCTTGATTTCGTCTATGTTTCTGGCTTTGAGGTGTTTCTTGGCTCTGAGCTCGGCTAAACAGGGTGGAAGATGCATGTCCCTGTCTACATGAACAAAGAGCAAAGCTCTGAGCTCATGCATTAATGGAAGAGGATATTTCTGCCAGAAGAACTTACCAAATGAATAACATCAATGCTGACATCTCCTGCTACACATAGAATCTATAGAAATCCAAGTTGACATAATCAGCAAGCCTGATGTCTATTAGAAACAAAAAAATATGAAACCCAGAATATACAAACTATACAAACTATATATATAATTATATATTAGGAACATAGGCACTTAAAACATATAGATATTAAACTGGTAGGGATTATCAATCATTAAAACACAATCAAAATGAATAATCAGAAAGCAAATAATTCTTAAAACTTAGAAATTTGCTTAAAGAAAAAGAAAATAATCTTAAAAGGAAACGTAAACTGGGTAAGCACCAGATAGAAGCACACTATTAGATGCTATCGTGCTAATGATATGCACTGGGTCTAGGTCAGTGAGATGCAGTGCAGTTTGCAATTTGATCAATGGTGAGCATATGAGGAAATGAAAATTGGAAGCATATAGCCTACATGAGCACTTCAGCTAGATCACTCCCAGGGTGTAACTAAAATGGCTCAAAATTGTTCAATGTGTTTATACAAGCATATCGAGCCCTCAGGAGCACTTGTTGGGCTAGACGATGATAATAGGACATGCCAATGGCATCAAGATGCCATAAACAATGGAGCTCAAAAAGTAAAACAATTTAACTACATACAGAAAATTGATCATCCTAGAAAGTCAATCCTATGAAGGAAGTAGGGCGACCAAAAATAGATGACTCCAAGAAAATAACAGTTTGAGGAGATGATCAATCTGGAGGTCACTGGAGGTACAATATATTCCTGTGTTCCTGCACATCTAGCTTTCTCATTTCAGCTGCTTCTTTTTTTGTCAATGTGCCTTCCCTTAGTAGCCTGTCAATAAAGAAAATATTTTCTGACAGCTTTCTTTTGTAAAGAACAATTGGGGATCACTTGTTGTTCTTAGTCCCTCTTGGCTTGATCCTCTCAAGTTTTTTGTAGCCTTGAATCCATTAGATTCATAATTCAATTCTCAGATTAGTTCATTTATCACATGTTCTATTAGGTTGATTCTCTTTATTTCTTTATCACATTTATCACTGGTTGGGGACAGGAAGTAGATTACAGCTTGTTAGCTTGATGAATTTTCCTAATGATCTTGTTAAAGCAAATATACATCAAACTGGTAGGGTTTATCAAATTCACTTAATAATATTTTTTTTCTACAGTTTCATATGCACATTAAAACAGTAAAGCATAAAACTTTTGTTGTCAGGAACATAAAACTTATCTTGCTTAAGGTAAAGCTCTGGTAATTAATTCTAATATGCTATTAGAATAAGAAGTTTGTACCAAAAAAAAGGGTAAAGATCTTGAGTTACTTTGTCTAACTTTAACCTAATAAATTATATTGTACTTGCTTGTCAAAGTGGCCTTGAAAGAGTTGTACTTGTATGCAGTTCATTGAACAGTGTCAACCACAAGAGATTTGTTCTTTAGCAAGATAAGTTGACTGTTTAGCATTAATCAAAAACTGTTAAGTTTCTTTAGAAGTAGACCCTTTTGGTATATTTTACAGTTAATTTTTACTCTCTACTTGTAAGGACAAAAGAGACATATTAATCTAGCCAGATACTTGTAGTTATTATTGTTTGTTGACCAGATGCTTATCTGTATCTAGGATTAATATGTCTCTTTTCTGGTTGGATTGTTCTTTGCATATGATATACAAATGTGATATTCCTGGTTCTTGTATGTTTTAACCCTGTTGGATAACTCTACATTTGTAGTTAAGAAAAGAGGCAGTGCTTTTATACCAGACAGTATAGGCAGCCCAACGTCCCTGCCTGCATGTCTTAGATCTGATTTTCTGGACATGGGGTTGTACATCAATCTGGTTATTCCAACTGGTGGATCATTTTAGTCCCCTCTACCAAGCATGCAAAACCCATAACCCCTAACTACATTTTTGGCCATAACCACATTTTTGGAGATAAAATTCAGTTCCCTCAATTTAGCAGGAATCTGAGAAAGCAACTGAGATATGATGTAAAGATTTAGCTTTGCTGAAGGGATGAAAGGTCTCCTAAGCTATGGCAGACAGAAGGATGGGTATACATATATATAGCTCTTATCAGGCTATTGCAGAATCCATTTGTTGCACCTATGTTCACAGGCTTAAGCTTTTGTTTTGAGTTTCTGTTTATTAACATGTCTTTGGAAATGACAAAGACAAAGGCCAGTGGGTGGTTAAATCACCAGTATGAAGTATGAAAGTGGGTGGTTAAATCAACTGGTGAGATCCTCTACAGTTTTCTCTGTAAGGATGAATTTATGCAGTGATGTATTTTTCATATATCTAAGGATGAATTTATGCAGTGATGTGTGTAAGAAGAATATTTCTACAACTATTCCATTCATCATTTTTTCTGAGGGAAATGTTATGAGATTGCCGAGGTGAATGGAAAAGCCATGTGCTCTCTGCAAGTGTTTAACAGTTTTGCTTGAACCATCCTTTTCATGTCTCCCAACTTTATTACTCATTGCACAGATCACCACCAATCCTATACTGCTAAAATCATGATTGAACCAAGAAAGAAGGGGAAAAGCTAATCCATGCATGGGAGAAGGATTTTAAAAAGAAAAAAAGCAGCAGCTTTTCCTCGTTTTCACAGTAAGAAACAAAAAGAAAAGGAGGAGCAGGGTGTGATGTCATATGTGCACTTTAAGTAGCTTGCTTTCATGGAAGGGAACAAAATGAAAGGCCAGTGCCAAACTATATAGCTCTTAACAACCAAATTCAGTGTATTTGAAAGAAATGACCACAAATCATAATCTTAAAACTCATAACATTATAAAACAAATGGGAAAATGCTCTGCCTCTAATGATGGGTGTTGAGGGAGAAAAGCAGTGATCAAATAACAAAAAGACCTACTACTGCTTAATATCTTAATTGACAATGTAACTATTTGATTAAAGCTTCTAAAACTGAAGGTCCAAAAGCCAGAAATAAAACTTAAGAAGATTGATGTTTCATGTCAAGTCCTAGTGGTATCTTTTAAATCAGTAGACAGGAAACATGCACATTAAAATGCCTCAAACTAATTACTCTGTCAAAGGCCAAAGTTAAGATATAATTTGAACTGCTCTGTTTGACAGGACAACGTAACTACTTGAATAAAGCCTCTAAAACTGCTGTTCCAAAAGGCAGAAATAAAACTAAAGAAGATAATGGTCATTCACTGTATAGGCAAATGGTTTATTGTTAAGTTCAAAATCTCATATCTGGTCACCCAGGTCCCCAGCCAGCCAAAAAATGATAGGGCAAGGCAATCTGGTATTCTTCCCAATTAGCATAATAAACACAACATCAATGCTTCCCTTACTAACTCCCTTCATCTACCCAGTAGACCATAGGATATTAGTCTTGTAACTTATCATTCTGTGCTACTCTGTTGCCTGAGGGGTAATCCTTTCTACATCTTGTGCTTTATCTTTTGAACCAATATTTGCTCATCACAATATCATGCTATCTTGCTGAAAATTGATGATGGTAATTGCAATTTGAACCAAAACTGGAACTCCCATTCTTGTGTTGCATTCCCTTCTTGTAGTAGATCTCTGTTCTATGCTCACTTTCTATGACTTTGACCAGTCTTTTACGGCAGGATACAGATATTTTCCCCATTTATATTTCTGTTTTGAATCATTCCTTGTTTCCTTATTCCTTTGTCTAGAATAACAATTTTTGTATGAAAGCATATTGGCACTTACATTACTACAATATAAATGTATGTTATTGTGTATGTCTATTGATTCAACTTTTTGTCCTTTTCTGGCTTTGTGATTTTACAGAAATTGTGGAACCATTCAACGGGCAAGTTCCTAAAAGTATACACTGGACGTGTTAATAAAGCATATTGCTTAACATCTACATTTTCTGTTACAAATGGCAAATACATTGTCGGTGGTTCTGAGGATCATTGTGTGTATCTATGGGATCTGCAAGGGAAAAATCTGATTCAGAAATTGGAAGGGCACACTGATATGGTGATATCTGTTTCTTGCCATCCATCTGGGAACAAAATCGCTTCTGCTGGACTTGATAACGATAGAACAATAAGAATTTGGGTTCAAGATGGTGTATGAAGGCCTTTGGTCCATGGAATGCAAAGAAAGGAAAAGGAAAGTAAGTATTCTGTGAAAAGGCTTTAAAAATGTCATGTTCTTTGGGGAATTGTTCCTTTCTGATGTTTTCCAGAGTTAGCTTATTCCCATATCGCCAATGTCATGTGTTGTTTTTGTCCAGGCAAATCATGTTGCAGTATCAAATCTGGAATTATGTTTTTGAATATATGTCTCTTTCTAAAAAGATGGGATGAAGACCCTACATAATATATTTGTGAATGATTTCAAACCCATGAAGACAGATTTTATAGATTTTCAAATTCACCATCAGTAATGAGATCTGGAGGGTGTCTGACAAGTACATTTTGAAATTTACTCCTCTTTTTTATATTAGACAGCTGTAGAAAATATTGGAACACTTTATCAGATAATGAAATTTATGGCGGCCTTTAAATATCTTGTTATGCTTTGTGGGGTGCAAAACTTGAAGGCCCGTGGCTTCTCTTCCAATCCTGGTGTGGATGTGTCCCCCCTCTCGGGAGGACTCCTTTGTCTCCACACTCACCCTGCCCTTCTCGCTATCCCTTTCCTTGCTCTATCATCAAAACACAAAAGATTGGAGAAAAATAGACAGGAAAATTTTTCACATTGAAGAAGGATATTGATGGCATCCTCCTGAATGCAATGGAGGATGACAAGGAGACGAGGACTATAATGGAAAGTTCCATAAAGGAAAGACACATAAACTCTATATCATATTGATCAGACCAAAGATGAAAAACCTGCAGCATCAGAGTACATGATAATTTTCCCCGGGAGCCATAAATGAGTTCATCTGTCATTGATAAGCATGCAACAAAAGAAGAGGATAATAGCTTGCAACCGCAAGGAATAAGGTTTATTGAATCTTTATCAAGCTTTAGTGCTGAAAGACCAATACAATATCACCGAGGTTGGTGGAAAACATCATAGGTAGAACACTCACCAACAAGCACCAGTGTCAACTTGGCACACTGCAGCAACAAAAGAAAAAGGAACACAGAGGAGAAAAGCCTTCATCAGTTCAGCAAACTCAGCTCTCGAAATCACATAAAGGAGAAGACAACAAAAGAAACAATTTCTCGCTGGACTAGCTGGGAGGAATTAAAAAGGTTCCATTACGACATAAGAACATGCTCACTCACGTCGTAAATCTGCCAGGCCTTGCCGACGCTGACGGTGACGAACGTCTCCGTTCCGCGCCTCTGGACGGAGAATGGGACCCCAGCGGTGATGTAGCCGAGGGCCCGGAACGGCTCGAAGATGCCCATCTCCTCTCTCCGCGTCACACCGGTGGAAGGGAAGCCGCCACCGCCGATGACGAGGATGGCTGGAGAAGCGTGGATCGAAGAAGGCGCTCTCCTTGGAGCTTGGGTCGATGGCATTGGAGGTCAACAAGGGCAATGGCGGGACGCGCAGGCAGTGGCAGGGGGACTTGGAGGAGAGACCACAAAGGAGGACCATGAGGTCGAAGAGGAAGGAGGCGGGGGCTTCGCAGGGGGCGACGGGCGGAAGGAGGAGGGGGCGGAGGCAGGGGCTTCGCAAAGAAGGGGGGCGGGCGACGGGGGGAAGGAGGAGGAACCGAGGATTTGGGGGAGAACAACAGGGATTTAGCGCCGGGAGAAATATTTTGAGGATTTAGCGCCGGGTGGAGATATGGCGCCACGGAGGGAGATTATTTTAGAAAAATCTTAAATTTATTATTTAAAATATATTTTAAATAAATATATTTTTATTATGGAGAATTAATACCCGCCCCTGCTTTATTGGGGGGGGGGGGGGGTTTCGGTCCCCGTCAGATTTACCTTCATGTCCGCCCCCTGCTTTATGGGGGACTTTTTTTCCAGTCCCTGGAGCCATGTAAGTGTGTAACTGTGTAACTATGTAACTGTTACACAGTTACAGTTACCCAGTTATACATGTAAATGTGTTAGTTAGTGCGGTTGGTAGTTATCGTTTTGGAAATATTCTTTAAATATTTTTTCATCATCTTAGCATTGAGATAACATTAATATCTTTATATTATTTTTTAATAAAATTATGTAACTGTATAACTGCGTAACTGTAACTGTGTAACTGTGTAACAGTTACACAGTTACACAGTTACACACTTACAGGGCTCCAGGGGACTAGCCCTGTAAGTGTGTAACTGGGTAACTGTGTAACTGTTACACAGTTACAGTTACCCAGTTATACATGTAAATGTGTTAGTTGGTGCGGATGGTAGTTATCGTTTTGGAAATATTCTTTAAATATTTTTCATCATCTTAGCATTGAGATAACATTAATATCTTTATATTATTTTTTAATAAAATTATGTAACTGTATAACTGCGTAACTGTAACAGTTACACAGTTACACACTTACAGGGCTCCAGGGACTGGAAAAAAAGTCCCCCATAAAGCAGGGGGCGGACATGAAGGCAAAATCTGACAGGGACCTGAAATTAATGTCAGATCCCTGCCAGGGACCTGCAATTAATTCTCCCTTTTATTATTAATATTTATAATAATAAGATATATTATAAGTTAAATATTAATTCTCTATTATTCGTATTTAAAATAGTAAGATTTTATAAATTACATTTTAAATATTAATTTACAAATCAAAATTACTCAAATTTAATTATCTATCTGAATATTAATTTTAATGTATTAATATAAATGCAAAAAAATAAATATTATTTAATATTCATTTATAAATAAAGTTTAAAATCTATTAAATATTTTTTATTATCAACGAATAAATAATGAAAGATAAATTAAATGAAATATATATTATAGATTATATATTATAGATACATATATATAGATATATTTATATAGATTATATATATGGATATATAGATTAGAGATATAGATTATAGATACATAGATATATATCTATGTACGTACCCAATACTATATTTTTTATGGGGATGACTTCTTTTAGCCATCCTCAATACTATATTTTTTGGGACGATTTTTTTACCGTCGTCGCTAATATTATATTTTTGGGGACGACTTTTTTATAGACCGAATTATATATGGATATAGATATACATAGATAATATAGATTTACATACATACATAGAATATATATTTATATATATAACATACATACATAGACATAGATATACATAGAATATACATAGATATATAAATACATAGAATATAAGTATATTATATACATATAGACTAGATATATGGCTAAAAATCTAGACTATAAATATGGCCAACATCTCTTGTTACAGTTCTATACAGGATTTGTTGAGCACTGGAGTGTGTTAAGGTGGTGAAATGTGAAAGTTATTTAAATAACAAAGTTGGTCATCTATAACATTTATCAACATATACAAATGAACAAATTAGAGAATAAATTTAACAATAGTTGTGTGTGTAGATAGTAGCAATTCAAAGAATTGTTAGACATATAGAAAGAGAAATAGTTTCATTGTGGACTTGGTCTAGAACAAGATAGATAGATGTAGAATAATATTGCCTCGTAAATCTTTGAGCATGCTTTTCCAAGAACTAAAGAATTACATACTGGACGGTCTGGCAATGACAATTGGTAGAAATTTCTGCATTCAACTATCTTTGATTGAGACCTAAATACAAGTGATAGAAATGGAACAACACCAAATACAAGTCGTTAAGAACTAAAGAACAACAGTATTTCATACAAGATTACAGGCAAATAGAAAATGAAGGAGCAGAGAACAACACAATCTTGGAAGACTTGCAAACATATATACTCCACAATCAAACGAATCACTCCAATGATCAGAGATAGAGAGGCAAAAGATGAAGTTCTAATAGACTTCAATAGAGTTCTATAAATTTTCAACAAGTCACAACCATCGCCATGGCAACACCGCCCAAAAAATAAAATAAATAAAAGCTCATGTCATCTTGATGTCAATTAACAAATAAGCGAGCCAATCACAACAGGTAATCTACCATGAGAAAAGCCCGGTAGACAAACATAAATTAGAACCTACTGGCAGTGATTGGATTTGCTTACAGTACACTGGCTCAAGAAAGAAGAACTGTCTGCGCTCCAGACCACCTGCCTCAAAGAAGAAAAAAAAGTTGAATTGAGAAAAATAGATATATATATATAGGAAAAGAAACAACAATTAATATAATATGTGACAGTGACATATAGTTAGGTTTAATTTAGTAGCATCTAATATTTTAATGTAGTAGCATCTAATTTGAATGCATATGTCCTGTGTTTTGGTAGCATGTAAACACCATTAACATACAGATTAAAAAAACAATCATCTTAGGCTCCTCTTTTTTTTCTGATTGAACTTGTTTGGTAATTTTCAGCACAGAGAGTGTGTGAGATAGTGAAAAAAAAATCGAGATATATATCAGCTTAATCATGTGTTTCTGTAAAAAATTAAAAAGAAGAAGAAGAAAAAGATGAAGTGAAGTAGTATTTTAGTGCACAGAGAGTGTGTGAGACACTGAAAAAAAAAATCGAGACAGTGCACAGAGTGTGTATGTTAATTCATAAAAGGCAATAACCAAAAGAATTGAAATGATCAATTAACCAAAATAAAATAATTTAAATGACCAATTAAACAAAAAATCCATAAAAGAGACTGTTGTGCATCCCCAGCAACATTTTCTTAACCATTAATTTTCTGTTTAGATTTTCTGTTTTCTTGAACCTGTTGTTTCCACAACCAATTAAATTTTACTACACTTCTTCATAATTATAATAGACAGAAAAGCTATATAATAGACCAAATTTTATACTTTTGTTAAATATTGATCACTTTAAATTATGGAACCCTTTCACGTATCTTTCAACTATGATAAATTTGTTCCTATGGAAAATAATAGTTGGGAGACTCCCCGCTAGAAACCAAAAAATAATAATAATAAACTACTTGCTATGATCAAAAGCAATGATTTCTTTTGCAAGAATCAAAGTGTGTTAGCTGTGGCACTATGGAGAAAAATATTGTTTACTTTAAATTCTACATATCATTATTTACTGAATTTAAATGACTAATTAACCAAAAGAAAGCTACATGGTTTGGCTGAGGTAGCTGATCCCATTGGTTTTGAAATAATCCAACATGTCCCTGAACCACTGTACAATCCTCACTAGGGATTGGCTATAGATTTGGATGATCATATCCTATTTGAGGAAGAAAAGCTATATAATATCACTTTAAATTCTGGAACCCTTTCACCTATTTGGAAGTAGGATTATTCTAGAACCCTTTCACTTTAAAAGCTTCATATAATTCGGTCGTTGAATAAATGCGATCGATATAATGGTCGTCGCTATTCAATCGCTAGTTGCGACAGATTACCGACTGATAATATCGGTCGCAAAATAGACTGATTTATTTCAGTCACTATTCGGTCACTATATATAGTGATTGAAATAAATCGGTCACAAAATTTTCTCCCATCTTTGAGAATTTGTGACTGAAATAAAACTAGTCACCATACGGTCCCTAAATAGTGACCTAATAGTGATTGAACTTAATCGGTCCCAAAAGATAGAGACCGAAAATATTAGTCTCTATTCGGTCTCTAAAATAGAGACTGGTTTATTTCAGTCACTATTCGGTCACTATTTTTGGGACCGAATAGTGACTGAATTTAATCGGTCCCAAAATATAGAGACTGATAATTTCAGTCACAATTCGATCACTATTTTGTGACCGAATTTAATCTGTCCCAAAATATAGAGACCGAAAATTTCAGTCACTAGTCGGTCCCAAAAATAGTGACCGAATAGTGACCAAAATTTAATCGGTCCCAAAATATAGAGACTGAAAATTTCGGTCACTATTTTTGGGACCGAATAGTGACTGAATTTAATCGGTCCCAAAATATAGAGACTGATAATTTTAGTCACAATTCGGTCATTATTTTGTGACCGAATTGTGACCGAATTTAATCGGTCCCAAAATATAGAGACCAAAAATTTCAGTCACTATTCGGTCCCAAAAATAGTAACCGAATAGTGACCGAAATTTTCGGTCTCTATATTTTGGGATCGATTAGATTCGGTCACTATTCGGTCACAAAATAGTGACCGAATAGTGACTGATTTTGAATCGGTCTCTAAAACATTTATTTAGCAACTGATTAATTTCAGTCACAATTCAGTCACTATTTTTGTGACCGAATAGTGACTGAAATTTTCGGTCTCTATATCGGTCTCTAAAAGCGCTTTTTCTTGTAGTGCAATGATAGTCACAGTTTGCACAGCACAAGGTCGTGTGGTAGAAATCATCACTGCCTATTAGCCGTGATGTGTACACATGCTAGATGGTCCTGCGTGATCACAAGATAAAGAGAGAACACACTAAGGCCATGGATCGTACTGATCCCTAAAGTGTAACGGGTTTTAGGGTACAACCAGCTCGTCGGCAATGGACGTGCGCTAAAGCCAAGAAGACTTATGGAGGCCTTGACAAGGAGTCCCTGGCCCAGTCAAAAGTATTTCCGATGGAGAGGTGGTCCAAGTCAAGAGAAAAGTATGTATAAAACGGGTACGTCGTGCCTCGAGTGCTCGAAGGCCGAGGGAAACGGTAACGGTGTACAAAACACACGTATAAAACGAAGACAAACGTGATAAATTAAATAGGAAAATTTAGTCATTTATTTCGCTAATTTACCAGATATATTATTACATAAATTATTAGGGTCAAATGACAATTAATAATGTTATGTGTGTGTAAGTGTAAATAAATCATGAGATGATGATAAATCGTGCAAATGTCCTTTAAATAATTAAATTTATATCATTATTGCCATTTATTAATTTTCCAAGTCGAATTAACTATAACATGGGTTAATCATGGCTAAATAGGGGTTATATAGCCAAAACAGCAAGGGCATGAGCATAAAGTCTGGCCGCAATCTTCGAATCAAGTCGCGACGGACGGCTCGGTTGTGGTCCGAAGACCCACCGGCCCGGTCCGGTCCGTGCCAGGAATCGCGGCGGCTTAGGCCACCGCGTTTCTTAAAGCGACGCACCCGCCGGCCGCGACCCCGCTGGTATCGCGGCGGGTCGCGCCGCCGCGATATCAAGGAGGGTCCAATCTTTTACCCTTTTTTTCCAGGGTGAATCCTTTTTTATAGCTGGTCATTCTAAATTCCATATAAAATCACACGGTGATCCAAAAATCACAAAACTATTTTAAACGAAAGTAGACATATAGATGTATCAGCATGCACAATTAATTTGAGAATAGACAAGGTTTAGGCATGCTTTAGTCAAGTTGCATTTCAATGACCTAAACATGTACAGTCAAGGTTCAACGAATTAATTAGAGATAAATACATAATGAAAATTGGGCAAACTAGAGGCGTTTGAAAGCTAACATGATGTAGTATTTATGAGAATTTTCTCATAGCATGGGGTCATGTATGGTCGAGATTTAAGAGTAAACATGAAGGGTCGGGTACATAGAAACTGATTCAAGAATTAATTCTCCCTCATGGGAGATCAAAATGGAGCGAAACTAGAGGGCTTTTGCTCAGGAACATGAAATCTTCCTAGGATAATTTTACATGGATTTGGCTTGAGAGATTGCCTACCTTTCGTTACAGTAAAGAAAAACCCTAAGTTTGGTGATGAAGAAGAGCAATTCCCCCTTTGATCCAAGCCTTCTCTCCTTGCTCCTTCATCCTCTAGCCTTTGCCTTCGTCTCTCAGAACTCCTGAAGCAAACTATGGGGTGATAGGGTCGAATTGGGGTGTGTATGGCTTGGTACAAGAGTCCTTCATTCTAAAAACTCTTCCTTTCCTATTAAATCAGAATTTTCCATAATTATCACATTCCTTCCTTGCAATTATCTCCTTCTTTGGACGGGGGAGAGGTTAATTTCAAGGGTCAAGAGTTAAGGTAAGAGTAGGTTTTTTTTTAGGATAGATTTTGAGCTATTTAGTAATTATTTAACCCCTTTTATTAATTACCTTTATTTTAAATCCGAATTTGACATAATTAGCTCCCATCTCATGATAGGCTCTCCACAATTGGGCCCAATACTTCATGTTAGAACCATTAATACAACCCATTTCTAATTTAGCTTAATGGGTATTGCTTTAATTTCCTTTTATTCTATTTATTCTCTTTTTATTTCAATTAAATGTATTTAACTCATTTATTAATAAAAATCTATTTTATTTAGATTTAAAAATCAAGGTTGCTACAGTACTATTATATGTTGACAGTACTTCGGCATTGGCCTTCGCCAAAGATCCCAAATTTCATGGCAGAACGAAGCATATTGATATTCGTTACCACTACATTAGGGATTTGGTGGCAAAAGGGTTAGTGGTGCTTCATCAGATTAGTTCTGTTAGAATGATAGCAGATCCACTAACGAAACCTTTAGCCAGAGAGAGTTTTGTGACCCATTGTGGATCTATGGGTCTTTGTAAGTTATAGTAATTTACAATACTTTGACATCATTAAAGTTTTGTTCATCATAAAATATTATTTTATGTGAACGAATGATTGCTTT
Organism: Colocasia esculenta; assembly: GCA_014218235.1. Taxonomy (NCBI): domain Eukaryota; kingdom Viridiplantae; phylum Streptophyta; class Magnoliopsida; order Alismatales; family Araceae; genus Colocasia; species Colocasia esculenta. The sequence continues at coordinate 26,770,706 of CM024760.1, read as the reverse complement.
ATACATTGTTAAAGTGTCACTAGGCTAGGATCAGCCCTCTCACATGGGTGATCCGCCTTTGGCACTTATTGATAGCGAGCAAAGATGAGGCAATTGATGTTGTGGATCTTTAGATGACTAGAGGTCGAACACAATATCTTGAGTTTTGTTAGTATGCCGCCTTGGCTGAGACCGAGATGAAATCTGAATTAGTTCAGATTGACCATGTGGATTATTGATATAATCTTATGAAGCCTGTTATGTCCGGATATGTGAGTTGCAAAAAGGCGCTAAATGAGAGCGACTGGTTTGCGAGACTCTGGTCGGTTGTATTTGTTACAATTGGACTTGTATCCGTGCGATGTTATTTGACACGCGCATATGAATGGAGGAACATCGCAGCATGTGAATCATACCACATGTGTAATAAACAACCGCATATGAGAATGATGAATGGTTCTCTCTTCATCATTGTGTGAGCTCATGAATCACGTTTATCAGTGATTCTCGATGTACCCCTAGTGACCTGCAGCGCTGTGTCATGATAAGGAAGCTTGATGTCGCTACTTTAGCATGTTACTTAGGGCGATGGTTGATACTGTCCAGCGGAACATGTCTAGGAAAGTGGTTAAGACAAATTGAATTGGCATGAGCAGCATAGGGAAGGTATCTTGTTATTTCACCATGCTTAATTACTCATATCCCGGGAGGCTCAGTTGCCTATGTGGTAATAGAGTCATGAGTATTACGCTTTTGGATTCGATACTGCCTTTTGAGAGATCCGGAGTATCAGAATCAGGTGAATATTAAGAGCTTGAGGTGCATATTGAGATTAAGTGTTCCGTTAGTAAGATGACGACTTAATGGAACGCTTGTTGATGACTCGGCAAATCTCACAGAGGTTGCACGCCTTATTTTCGGTATGACCGTTGATGTCGAATGCCATAGAGAACGTTGGATGCGCTGTCAACCCTGTGTGGGTAAGTGGGTTGTAGACCCTAAATGGGCAAGTGGGAGCTTGTTGGGCGAATGCCCATTGGGCATCGCGAGGGGCCCGCCTCCACCACCTCGGGCGGGTGGAGGGGGCGTCGCCAACGCGCCCGGCCGCGCCAGCGCGCAAGGCGCGCTGGCGGACGGGCACCTCGCCAGCGCGTAAGGTGCTTCTCACTCCTCCTCCTCTCCCTATAAATACCCCATGAGGGGTGAAGGGGAAGAGGCAATCCTTTGAGGATCCCTTGAGCACACAAGTGTATGCATGTGTGCATGCAAGTGCAAGGAACAAGCGCAGTGTGTGCAGTGCGCTGAGTGTGCTGTGTGCAAGTGTGAAAGAGAGTGCTTGCAAGTGTGTCTTGCAAGTGTGTCTTGCAAGTGTAGACTTCTCTGTGTGAGAAGGTACTGTCCCAGGTGTGGAACATCAGATGTTCTCTATCCGGTATCGACTGACGGAGGTACGTCATCGCCAGTCCTCGGATCTAAGGTGTGGAGCTGTATAGACGACTCTTATAGTCGTCTATCTACTTCTGTGGGATCTTCTTATTATTACGTTTCCGCTGCGAGGTATGTCCTCTTACCATTTTATAACACAATGGATCATTAATTCACACGGCAATTCTTCCCTTGTTCTCACATTGTCCCAAATATTACTGTGAGCAAATGCGATGCATGCAAATATCTATCCATATTCCCACACTTATTCAATGTTCAAAATCAAGTATATTCGATTTGGCTCCACATAGGATAATTATAATATTTCTATATAAAATTAATTTTCCAAATAATTTAAATTATCAGCTATCGTTTTATATACATGGAAATAAATTTAATGAATCTCTTAGGTGCATCTGTTTGGATCGATGCATCCAAATCAGAGAGAGTGACCGGCCATATCCAATCGGTTACACCTTATTTGTCCGTTAGATATATGTCGGTAAAGCTGCACACTACAAGGAAGAGTGGATTTGTCAACAGCTATATGTCAGCGGCTTCAAGAAACCGCTGACAAAAGGTATTTTTGTCAGCAAGTATTGTTGATCGTTGACATAAGTTAATATTTGTCTAATATATGTCAGCGATTTTATATATTCGTTGACAAATATTTATAATTATAATTATAATTTTAATATTTTAATTAATATATTATTTTTAAAATATTATTATTGTCAACGGCCGTAGCCGTTGACATATATAATTATAATTATAATTTAATATTTAATATTTTTAATTAATATATTATTTTTAAATGATATTATTAATGTCAACGAACACTATAGCCGCTGAGATATATATTTATAATTATAATTTATAATTAATATATTATTTTTAAATGATATTATTAATGTCAGCGGACTGACATATATTTCTCTTTTTTTGACAAATATTTATAATTATAATTTATATTTTAATATTTTTAATTAATATATTATTTTTAAATGATATTATTAATGTCAGCGGCCAATGTAGCCGTTGACATATATTTTTCTTTTTTGACAAATATTTATAATTATAATTTATATTTTAATATTTTAATTAATATATTATTTTTAAATAAATATTATAAATGTCAGCGGCTACTAATTTCCTTTTTTTTTTAACCACCCCCGCGGCACAGTACTGCGATCCCCCAAACCCTTCCCCACCCCCGCGGCCCCAAACCTTTTCCCAGTACTGCGATCCCCCAAAGCTTCTTCTCCCCCTGCGGCGATCTCCACTGCAGCTCGCGGCGACGATCTCCCCCCCCCCCCCCCCCCCCCCCCCACCCCCCCCCGCGCCGCCTCCGTGCCGACGGTCTCCGATCGTGTTTCGCCGCCTCCGACGGCCTTCGATCGTGTTCGCGCCGCGTCCGCTCGCGACGATCAGCCCACCGCGCCGGCGGCCTCCGATCGTGTTCGTGCTGCCTCCACTCGCGACGATCACCGCCCCCACGCCGGCCGCCTCCTCCTCCGGCTAGCTCCAACCGGATCGTGTTCGGGATGGTGGAGCTTCTACAGCTTGCTGTCCGGTGCAGCGATCGGCAGCCGGAGCAGAGGCCGGAGATGGAGGAGGTGCTGAGGGAGGTGGAGGGCATAATGCCAGATATCTCGGACGAGGAGGAGGAGGAGAACTCTTCTTGATCGGTTCGGTCCTTCGCGGAGGGTTGCACTGTGCATGATCGATCGGCAGCTAATTGCCTGGAAGAAGAAGGTATACGGAGTACAAACCGATCGAGCACCATCTTTGCCCACTGCCCTTTATAAATTAGGAGCGAACAGTTCAAAGAAGCTCAAGTTCCATGCTATGTTGGTGGCTGTTCCCACACCTAGCTGTACCGTTGGTCATGTATGGTGTGAACGATTAGGTCACATTTGGAACAAGAACGAAATAGTTGTTTCTTAGTTAGTGTTTATCTTTAACTTTATTTTCCATTTTTCCTGGGAAAATTAATAACAATTTTCATTCAGTCCGCATAACTAACTTATCTATAAAAGTGACACAGTTTTGCTGTAGAAACCAGATGGCCCATGGATATATGGGAGGCCCGATAATTCACTGATGAAGATCTTATTTTGTGGACAGTGACATCTCTTTTTTCAGGAAATTCAGTTATCCACTGATCCTAGGAGATCTATTGTTTTAATGTTTAGGAACATTTCACACTTAGATTTTTGTTGTTTGGATCTGGAGTTGATTTTATTGGTTTCTAGAACAGAATACTTTTGTATACACACCAAAATTCAGGAAAATTAGTTATTAGTCTATTACAATGTTTTTGGCTTGCCTTACTTCCCTCATCATCTAGCATGCCTTGATTTGGTTAGGGGAATTTGATTCTTATAGACATGATATTGTCCAGAGGTATGTATGATATAAAGGTGTTGGTTGTTCTAATGGAGGATGGAAACTAAACAAGATTCACATTTGCAGCATGTGAATCATCTAACTTCTAAGTAGGTAGACATACCTCCAAGTAGGACTGAGATTGGAGAGAATCTCTGATATGGTATTCCCATTGGATCTTGCATAAAGATAGGATAGACTTTTGTCCACCAATTGCACCAGAAGAGATGCCATTTATTATGTTCACTGACAGACATGATTAGGAAAGTGGCTTGCTTCAGCTGGATAGATAGTGGCATAATCAGAGTATAGAAGACAATGCTGGGGTTCCTAGGGAGAAAATTTGCAGCAAGAAAGGAAAATGTGGGCCTGGGTAATATAAGGAAGTAAAAGCAATGACAGCTTCCCAGTGTTCTCAAGGGTCTTAAGAATTTGTGATACTTAAAATTGTATCATTTGAGAAAATTAATATTTTCTCCCAGGAACATATATAGACAAAAATTCATGTGTGGTTAATGCAATCATATCATAGATATATGCATGATTCAGAATCCTCACATTGTTACAAGTCAAGCCCCTGAAAGGTTTCACTTTTGGATACCAGCCAAACCAAACTATACACTGCAACTTTACATAAGTCTTGGACATTCAGAACAGAAAAAGGAAGTGAAGTATTTGTCTTAATTTTGACCTTCAGCTAGTTAACTCCTGATTTCCTCGTTGGCAGAAGTACAGGATGCGCAAGAGACACATACTGCCCAAGGATGAGGACAGAGATGGCAACATGCAGGTGCTTTTAAAAAAATGAATTTTGTTACAGTTTATTTCTACTTTTAAAAAAATCAATCATGTTTTATTTTCATTGATTTATCCAGCTATCTGATTTCTCTTCTGTTTTAAGTCCATAGCCTGTTTTTTATTTATGTACTTTTGTGACAAGGTTGGCTGAATTGGTGATTCACGTTGGACTAGTCCTCCCATGATCCAGTTCAGTTGATCTGAACTGGTTTCCCCAATTTCAATGTTTTTTTTTTCTCTGAAAGATAGGGTTTAAGGTACCAAGTAAGGGATCACACCATATTATGTGGTTTTTGAAGCGTTAATTCTCTGTTGACAAGAGATTGTATGCCTTATAAGTCAAATCATAACATAAAATTGAAAATAAATTGTGACCATTGTTTATCATAAGATGTTTTGTACACCATAAAAGAAATCACACATATTATGGATCTGAAGGAGGCCTAACAAGATTTTTGAACTGGAAACTTTGAACTCAGGATTTACCTGTTCTAACTTTCCTGTCTATTTCTCAATTCATGGATTGACAACAAGGAAACAACCCATCCTCCAACTGCCAATTCTATTCAAATCATAGAACATTAGCTCATTTTGCTAGGTTTGCAAAGGTGTACAAGGCTTGGAAGTTCTATAGAGTTCAACTTGTGAAGGTAATCTGCTAAATTCAGAAGTGATTATGCCACATTTTCACTTTTGGAGTCTACATTAAAATCATCCCAATGCATCTACTCTTTTTTTTCATTTCTTCTTCTGACATTTGCGAATGTGTTTTTGTTTAAATGAATGAAAATAGGAAGCAGCAGAGAAAGGTCTGCCAGTGTCAAGGCACCTCTTTCTCCAATACCCAGAGGATGAGTGTATCCACAGTCTAACATACCAGCAATTCTTGGTTGGCACAGAGATCCATTTATAATTAGCAGCAAAGACATAAAAGTGCAACCTGCACTTGTGAGTTCACATACTGGATGTTAATGGTAGGAGGAATATTCCAATTGTCGCCTTGTTTGCTCTTTAGATCTGTTTGTTGTCATGACTGCAAGGGCTTCACGTGATTTAAGGCCCCGGTGCTTCAGTAATTGACAAAAGTGCAGATGCAAGACTGAGTTGCCTCTCAGGAATGACAAGTGAATTGGGCCTAGCTAGCTTCAACACAGTGGCAGAACCCAGGGGAGTTGTGAAGCTGATTGGGAACTTTCCACAGGTTCGTGCGCCGTTGTGTGGTAGTATACTTATTTTCTTGTTGTGTGTATGTAGGTATTTTTGTATAAACAAAAAATTAGAATTTTAAAAGAATTTATATATAAAAAAAATTATACCAACATTTGTCAGCGGCTTATAGCCGCTGACACAACTAAAATTATTATTCAAAAATAAAATTATTATTTGTCAGCGGCTTAGAGCCGCTGACAAAACTAAAATTATTATTTGTCAGCGGCTAAAGGCACCGCTGACAAACATTTTTTTTGACATAAAATTTTTTTACACAACAAATTTTTTTGTCAGCGGTGGTTTGTTGGCCGCTGACATAAAAATTTTTTGTCAGTGAGTAAAAGTCGCTGACGAAAATTTTTTGTCAGCGGCTCCCTTATCCGTTGACGTATGTTTAGTCGACGACAAAAATATCGACGGCTTTGTCTACGGACTGTGGCCGTTGACATATATTTTTGTCAATGAAATTTTTGCTTTTGTCAACGGTCTTAAGCCGCTGACATATGTCTTTTGTCTTGTAGTGATACCATGGAGATAGATCAACATATGTGCAAATTATAGAGACCGTAAGCAAATAAATTAAAGAGAGTAAAAAGGAAAAGAACGATTGCTGGTAGTTTATCGGCTGCAGTTCTTTCATAATCCAAGAATAAGCATATTATCCGGATCCGCTTTGGCTTCATATATATATATATTATCACAGATTTTTTGCATTATATGTAAGTGATGTGGCCATAAATAAACAAGGGATATATCTTTCCTTCCTTTTTCTCTCCCGTCTCACACCAAAATATTGTGTTATATATGCGCCATCGATCCCTTCTTAAAAGCACTTTATTTCAGCTCTCATTAGAAATTACCTCAAAGATCTATGAAATAATTCAAGTCGAGGTCTGCTGGATCATGGCAAGATCCTTTTACAAATGCCGAGGTATATGAAGGAAAAAGTAAGAGAGAAAGAGGGGTTCAGGACTCCGATGCAAATCCCGTTTTAGAGATATCACTACATGGTGAGTTCTTCCATCTATACTATTCTAATAAAACTCAGTTCTGGAGCAGCCACGTGGCAGCACCAGAAGTAGAATTTTTCCGCATAAACCTCCCACTAAATCTATCTATATCGCAGCTAAATATGGTTAAGCAAAATCTGGGTAAACAAATCCTAACATATAGCAGCTAACATAAAATAATAAATCTATCAACTTTGACACACCTCCCGTAAGGCAAGTCTCAAACATTAATTGTCACCTAAATCAACGAAGAAATCTTTCTAAACAAGGTAAGATACTCACCATCTAACAAATCTTGTTAAACCGAGCAGACCATAACTTTTTAGAAAAAATTCAATTTTAAGCCTACCTTCGTGCAATCCACCTTCTTTTGTTTTAAGAACAAACTTACCCTGTTTAGTTTAACAAAATTTTTGTAATAAAAATTATATACTTTTATAAATAATATTTTTTATTTATCTTAATATTTTATAAACAACTACCGTGCATCGCACGAGTTTTCAACTAGTATATATATATAGGAGACTTATAACACCCCATAAATATCTCCGCCCCAATTGCCTTCTTAGAGATAATTCCGAAAACTCCTCTTAATTATCTCGTAAGTTTATTCTTATTAGTTGGCTCTATCACATTTAGAGATAGTTGGCCATATTCTAACATATCCTACTTGGCCAACTAGACCGGATAAATTGTGAACACACTTCCACTATCCTTGAGATATATTTCTCATTCTTATATACTATCACTTTTTTTTTTTGATAACGAGGAAATCCCGCCTCGTGTGGCTTTGTGGGCTCAGGGATTGGTGTTCGTGAACTCCAAGGTCAGGACTTGGCAGCTCCTACTTTCCGTATACCCGTATTGCCCTTACCCCACTTGACCGGAAAAACTCCGGATTTACACACCTCGAGGATTGCATGTATCTTATATACTATCACTGTCCGTGAGATATATAACATTCCTTTAAATAATACTTTTTTTTTTTCTGATACACTCTCATTATCCATAAGATGTATCACTATTTCATTATTCATGAAATTTTCTTTGATTTATATATTTCAAAGTCCCATCAAACTAACACTACAAGAAAAAGTGCATTTAGAGACCGACAACTTTGGTCTCTATTCGGTCACTATTCGGTCACTAAATGTTCCAGAGATCGAATAGTGATCAAAATGGTCGGTGAATAATTTTTGGTCACAAATCTGTGATCGAATACTGTCGGTCACTAATCAGTCACTGTTAGTGACTGATTAGTGACAGATTATTTGCTGTCGCTGATAGAGATTGAAAACTTCAGTCACTAAAATAGTCACCAAATAGTGACTGATAATATTCAGTCACTAATTTAGTGACTGCATTAGTGACTGAAAGCGGCAGTCGCTGCTTACGACCGAAGACAATCGGTCACTAAAACAGTGACCGACTAGTGACTGAGGTCGTCAGTCGCTGATAGCGACTGACATTTTTAGGTCACAAATCGGTCACTGTTTTAGTGACCGGTCTCTATATTTTTATTTATTTTTTAAATATACATATATTTTTTTAAGAAAATAATGTGTAAATCAAAAGTATAAAATGTCCACAACAATAACACAATAATAAACATCCACAACAATAATAATGTCCATAATAATAATAAAAATGTCCACAACAATAATAAATGTCCACAATAATTATAAAAATATCCATAACAATAATAAATGTCCACAATAATAATACAAATCTCCACAACAATAATAAAAAGAGAGAATTAATTAGGGGTCCCTGTCAGAGTGTTGACTTAATTTGTAGTCCCTGTTAGAAGATCAGAAGTCATATAGTCCTTACTTTTTGTGTTAGTTTAATTTCTAGTCCCTGCTTTTTGTTTCTCAGCATTTAATGAGTCTTGGAAGACGAGTCATCCTTTTAACATCAACTTTTTCCTATTTTTCCCTTCCTTCTTCTACTCTTTCCCTAGTTACATTCGTTACAGTTGCCTTTGTATCAGTTACAATAAGCTTTTATATCTGTTACAGTAAGCCTTCTTTCCCTATGCACACTTACATTCGTTACAGTTGTCTTTATATCAGTTATAGTAAGTCTTTATATCTGTTACAATAAGCCTTCTTTCCTTATGCACACTTACATTCGTTATAGTTGTCTTTGTATCAGTTACAGTAAGCCTTTATATCTGTTACACTAAGCCTTTGTAACTATTACAGACTACAGCTATAAGCTCTTACAAAAGAAAAAAAAAACTTTATTTGTTTGCAAGTGTTAGGATTCAAACCTAAGTCTTCACAAAGACAAGATGAGATACCCTTACCACAAAGCTACAACTACATTTATGTTACAATATAACATATAATATATTTAATTAAGTATTTTAGTAAACATAATTCTCTATTACAACTTATGTTAAGTCTTGTTACAGTCAATATCATTCTCTGTTACAATATACATTAAGTTCTATTACAGTAAACATTATCATCTATTATAGTAAACATAATTATCTATTACAACTTATGTTAAGTCTTGTTATAGTATACATTAAGCTCTATTACAATATACATTAAGCTTTGTTACAATATACATTAACATTTGTTACAATATATATTAACCTTTGTTACAATATATATTAAGCTCTATTACAACTTATGTTAAGTCTTGTTACAGTATATATTAAGCTCTATTACAATATACATTAAGCTTTGTTACAATATACATTAACATTTGTTACAATATACATTAACCTTTGTTACAATATACATTAACCTTTGTTACAATATATATTAAGCTCTATTACAACTTATGTTAAGTCTTGTTACAGTATATATTAAGCTCTATTACAATATACATTAAGCTTTGTTACAATATACATTAATCTTTGTTACAATATACATTAACCTTTGTTACAATATACATTAACCTTTGTTACAATATATATTAAGCTCTATTACAACTAATGTTAAGTCTTGTTACAGTATACATTAAGCTCTATTACAAGTATACATTAAGCTCTATTACAATATACATTAAGCTCTATTACAGTAACTTAATGTATACTGTAATAGAGCTTAACGTATACTGTAACAGAGCTTAATGTATATTGTAATAGAGCTTAATGTATAGTTGTAATAGAGCTTAATGTATAGTGTAACAAGACTTAACATAAGTTGTAATAGAACTTAATATATATTGTAACAAAGGTTAATGTATATTGTAACAAAGCTTAATGTATATTGTAATAGAGCTTAATGTATACTGTAACAAGACTTAACATAAGTTGTAATAGAGAATTATGTTTACTATAATAGATGATAATGTTTACTGTAACAGAACTTAATGTATATTGTAACAGGGAATGCTATTGACTGTAACAAGACTTAACATGTAACATCGTGCATTTTTTGGATCCTCGTGAATTGAGTGTTTAGCGCTTGTGGTGTCAATGTGATGCCAATGTGGCTTGTGTTCCGTGTGTGTGTGTGTTTCTGGGGCTTACTGGGCCGACGTTTTGGGCCTGCAGTATCCTAGATTGCTCAGCCTATCATCGCGACAGGGAGGTGGGTCACGTTCTTAACGCGACAGAGGTGGCCGTCGTGTTCATGTGGCCGCCTTGGTGCGTTGAGCGTCTGCATGTGCGCAACGTGTAGCGCCCAGGGCAGCGGGCGTCGGAAAAGGCGACGCTCAGGTCCGTCGCAACCTGGTCGCGACGCCACGAACCGTCGTGTTTCGAACCGAGCAGGTTTTTAAGTACCCCCAGCCAAGCAGAACGCTCAGGGTTTCTGCTCGGCCTGGGGAAGCTGCTGTGGCGATTTCAGCTGGGATTTGGCGTCTTCGGCGTGTCCTTGCCGCAGGGAGTCCGGGAGAAGCAGGGGAAACGCCGGGAGATCGCTGCATAACGCGTTCTTTGCGAAGGTAGGTGAACTCTTCTGGTTTTCAGGGTGTAAATCGCATGGGATTGGGTTCCAATTAGTTTAACGTGTTTCTAACAATAGATAGCATGCTTAGGTATTCACAAAAGTATGAAAACGAAGAATTAAGGGTGGTTTGTATTGTGGGAATGGGCTGTCATGGAGAGAGCCTGGATTAGGGTTCCCGCCTGGTAAGGCGACGGGTCCCTATGTCGTGTTTTGAACGCGACACAGTGATGTGTCGCGATAAGGATCAAGAGGCGACAGGTAAGTAGATCATGTTCTGGATATGAAGGCGACATGTCGTGGCGATGCCTTCTGAAGGCGACCCAATGGGTTGTCGTGACTTGGTTCGAGAGGCCCTATGTGTGCATGGTTTACGCATGTGATTATCTGATTATCATTATTGGTACGCTCAGTGTTAGTGACCAGTGCATTGGCACTTGTGGCACTCTGGGAAGCACTTGGTTTTCGAGGCTAGCTCACAGGCTACGTAGCTAGCTAGTAGTTTGCCTGTGGACATAGTGTTCACACGAGGCAGGTGGTGTTCATGTGTTGTGGATCGTCAGTACACGAGGTTTACGTGAGGTTTCACGTGGTTTGTGCGGTGCGCTCGTGGTTTCTGTGTGCGTGTCAGGTAGTAGACACCTACCGTGGTTACCTCTCCAGTTGGGTGCCCCAGGTTCTCTGTGAGCCAGCCTGTTAGCTCGGGGCTTTGTCCTGGTACTTGTGCTGTACCGTCGAGGTCTGTGTCGTCTGACCTGGACACCCTCACTCCTTAGTTTGAGTTGTACGTCCGGCTGAGGAAAAGATGACAGTGGGACAGTGACTCTTGACTTTATTTTTAGTCACTTGTAGCGCGCTCTTAGTTGGGGGTACGGACACCAGTTGTCGACACTGGTCTCCGACTGGTCCTTTTCCGGTGCCTCACTCTAGCGAGCCCAGGCCAGGGTCTCTAGAGGTGCTAGGCATGGGCCTGTGACCGTGTGGTCCGCAGGTGGTGGTGTTTAGTTGGTCTCCACAGTTGCTTGTCTTTTTCACGTGAAGCGGCAGCTGGACCTTCCGTTCGTGGCTGCGAGACTGAGAGGTAGACCTGTGTTAGTTTGTCCGAGTCTGTTGCTGGTGTCGCGAACCAGTCTACATGGCTCGAGTGTGGCGGTCTCTACCGTAGCTCGTACACATGTTGGAATTTTGTCGTTTATTTATTACAGCTGTTTTATGCAGTCGACTAGGGGTGAGTTTGTTTATAAATTTAATATCTTGTTTAGTTGTGCTATAAATTGCTAGCATAGTTTACTGCTTTCGATACGTATGTTGGTTTGCTCGGTATAGGGGGAGTTCCCTACTAAGCCAGTGACTAGCAAGGCTCACCCCTACTCCCCACAGGTGAGGGCGAGGAGGAGGTTTCTCTACCGTCGTCCAGTTTGGAGCCACGACGTAGCGGTGTTGGCCCAGCGCCTCCAGCAGTGTAGCTTTTCTTTCTTCAGTTGTACATGTTGTACCTCGGGGGATGCCCCAGGCTTGTGTACCTTCCTTTATTTCTTTTGAATTGGCTATGTAAAACCTTGTATATTATAAATGCAATGGTGTGTTCCTTTGTGTTTTCACGGACTGGTGTGTGGTATCCCTTGCGAGGCTTTGGCCTGTTCGCGGGAGACGGACTCGGGTCAAGTACGTTACTGTTTTATCGGGCTTGGACGAGGCGTTCCGTCACAGTTGGTATCAGAGCCAGTTCCGTGTAAATATAAAGGAATTAAGAAGTTACATAGCCATATCTTCTTCTAGATACACTGCTGGAAGCTGGCCTTGGTTTTGTAATGATTCGCTGTTTAGCTTATGGTTGGCTTGTTGTGTGTGTAGGTAGCTGTAATGGCCGATAGAAGAGACTGGGGTGGTGGAGGAGATGACCCTGAGGAGTCGACTCAACGGATGATAGAAAGGATTTGGGAGAGCCTCACCGAAATTCGGATGAGGATGGATCAGCAGGCACCGGTACCACCAGTGGTCGGAGAGGCGGTACCTGTGGCCCCAGTTCCACCACCGCCACGGGTGGAGGTACCTTTTGTGGCACCATTACCACCATCACCACCCGTAATTGCGGCAGAAGAGCTAGTGGTGCAAATTGAAAGGTTTTTGAGGTTGCAGCCACCCACTTATACAGGAGGGCCGAATCCAGATACAACAGAGCACTGGATTCATGAGATTGAGAGGGTCTTTATGACCATGAGGTGTCCGGCAGCGGACAGAGTTGTGTTGGCTACTTTTCAGCTGAGGGGATTTGCGCAAGAATGGTGGCGTCTGAAGATGCAGACCACCTTTGCAGGCAGAATAGAGGGTGCTATTACCTGGCCTGAATTTCTTGAAGCATTTAATGATACATTCTCTCCTCTTCAAGTGCAGCAGGCAAAAAGGGAGCAGTTCAGGACCTTGTAGCAAGGTGGGACTTCGGTTCTGGAATATCAGATGCGGTTCATGGCACTAAGCAGGTATGCACCCTATGTTGTCACGGATAATGCTATGATGGTTGAATATTTTATCTGTGGTTTGAGGCCAACCATTAATGTGTAGAACAGTTGAAGAAGCAGCTCAGAGAGCAGCCACTCTTAAGAGAGCAGTTCGGACTCATCAGGTGGGCGAGTCAGGTTCGGGTAGTTTTCGGCTACCTTAGCAGTCAGTAGGTATAAGTAAGGGTAAAGCATCAGCAGGACCTTCCTCATCTGGTTTTGGTAAGTGGGGCCAGAAATTAAAGCAGGCATTTAAAGGTAAAGGAAGAGGATGGGGAGGTCGTCAGCAAGTTCAACAGGGTCGTGATAAGCCGGAGGTGGAGGAGTCGCAGCAAAGTACCGCCAGGCAGCCTATCCTTCCACCATGCTATAGGTGTTTTAACTGCAATCAGCCGGGGTATTTGATCCGTAATTGTCCCTATCCGAGGGAATATGGTTATGGTAGAGGTGTTCAGCAGCCGCAGCAGTCTCAGTAGCCATCGGCAGGTCGTGGCAGAGGAGCACTACCAGAGAGAGGTAGGGGCCGGGTTATGGCTATCACCCATGCCCAGGCGGAGGCATCGAATATGATAGAAGGTACTATCCCCATTTATGAATATTCAACAAAAGTTTTATTTGATTCAGGTGCCTCACATTCATTTATTTCTGAAGAATTCCTGGATAGTATGGCTCATCCTTTAGAAGAAAAATCATGTGAATTAGTAGTAGAGGTTCCCTCTGGTGAGTTTATGCTCACCTCGTGTTATATAGATGAGGCTCCAGTGGTGTTTGAAGGGAACCAGATGCCAGGTTGGTTATATGCTTTGCAGTTGACTGATTATGATATCATTTTGGGTATGGATTGGCTTGAGGCCTATGGAGCTATGCTAGATTGCAGGAAGAAAAGGATCAGGTTTTGTCACCCCAATGTTCTGTATTTGAATATCAAGGTATGCCTTTCTGTGCTTCTAAGTTTATAATTTCTGTAATTAGAGCCAGAAGGTTAATTAATGCGGGGTGTGTGGCTTACTTAGCTTCTGTAAGTTTGGTAGAAACAAGTAAGTCAGTCAAGGAAGTTCCCGTGGTTAGGGAATTTGTGGATGTTTTTCCTGATGAATTGCCTGGTTTAGCCCCACATAGAGAGGTGGACTTTACTGTTGAGTTGTTGCCGGGTACCGTGCTGATTTTTAAAGCACCTTATCAAATGGCATCGGCAGAGCTCAAAGAGTTGAAGAAGTAATTGGAGGAATTGCTAGAAAAAGGGTTCATTAGGCCAAGTCACTCCCCGTGGGGAGCACCAGTGTTATTTGTAAAAAAGAAGGATGGAAGTTTTCGAATGTGTATTGATTATAGAAAGTTGAATGATGTGACCATTAAGAATAAGTACCCGTTGCCAAGAATAGATGATTTATTTGACCAATTATAGTTAGCCAAGGTGTTTTCTAAAATTGACTTGAGGTCAGGGTACCATCAATTGAGAATCAGAGAGGAGGATATAGATAAAACAACTTTCAGGACTAGATATGGTCACTATGAATTTGTGGTTATGCTGTTTGGACTGACTAATGCTCCTGCAGCTTTCATGGATCTGATGAACATAATTTTTCATCCGTATTTGGACCAATTTATTGTGGTCTTTATAGATGATATTCTGATTTATTCAGCTTCTGAAGAGGAGTATGCTACTCATTTGAGATTTACTCTTCAGTTATTAAGAGATAATTAGTTATTTGCTAAATTTAGTAAGTGTGAGTTCTGGTTGAAGGAAATTCAGTTTTTGGGTCATGTCATCTCAGCAGATGGAGTGGTAGTCGATCCAAGTAAGGTAGAAGTTGTAATGAAGTGGGAAGTGCCTAAGACAATTACAGAGATTAGAAGTTTCTTGGGGCTGGAAGGCTATTATAGGTGCTTCATACAAGATTTTTCTAAGATTGCGGCACCCATGACTAGACTGACTAGGAAGGGTGTGCCATTTGTGTGGTTTGAAGAGTGTCAGAGAAGTTTTATGGAATTAAAGAAAAGGCTTACTACAGCACCGATATTGACACTACCGGCAGGAAGTGGTGGATTTGTTGTGTATACAGATGCATCTAGAAGAGGGCTGGGCGCAGTATTAATGCAGCATGGCAAAGTGATAGCCTATGCGTCTAGGCAATTGAAGCCAGCAGAAGAGAATTATCCCACCCATGATTTAGAATTGGCAGCAGTTGTGTTTGCTTTGAAAATGTGGAGGCATTATTTGTATGGCGAAAGATTTGAAATTTTTACAGATCATAAAAGTTTAAAGTATATCTTTTCTCAGAAGGATTTAAATCTTCGCCAGCGTAGATGGGTGGAATATTTGAAGGATTATGATTTTAGTTTGGCTTACCATCCGAGTAAGGCCAATGTTGTTGTTGATGCCTTAAGCAGGAAGGTTTATGTAAGTCATATGATGATTCAAGAATGGAAGTTGTATGAGGATATAGCAGAAAACTCCTTGTACGTGCCAAGTAGTTAGCGACGGGTAGTACTAGCCAATAGTACTGTAGAGCCATCTTTGTATTGGAAGATTATTGAAGCTCAGAAAGCAGATGCAAATTTAGCCGAAATTGTGAAAATGGAAGGGGTTACCCTTGATGATAATTGTGTAGTCAGGCTTAGAGGCAGGTTATTTGTACCAGCAGAAAGAGAGGTAAAGCAAAGAGTGTTAGAAGAGGCTCATAAATCCCGGTACACTATCCATCCAGGCAGTACCAAGTTGTACCAGGATCTGAGAAAGCATTTTTGGTGGCCTCATATGAAAAAGGAAATAGCTGAGTTTGTTTCAAGAAGTGCTGTATGTCAGCAAATTAAGGCAGAGTATCAGAAGCCTGGAGGTCTATTGCAACCGTTACCCATTCCGCAGTGGAAGTGGGATGATATTGCTATGGACTTCGTGGCAGGCTTATCGAGAACATCATCAGGTCATAATGGAATATGGGTGTTTATGGATAGACTGACTAAAGTGTGCAGGTTAGTGCTAGTGAGTATGTCTTGGCCAGTGGATAAATTAGCAAAAGTGTATGCTGATAGAACTATTCCACTTCATGGTGTTCCGAAGTCAATTGTATCTGATAGAGATCCCAGGTTTACTTTAGGTTTTTGGAGGAGCCTGCAGAGAGTTGTAGGCACTGAGTTGAGGTATAGCTCAGCTTACCACCGCAGACGGATGGTCAAACAGAGAAGACTATCCAGATAATTGAAGATATGTTGCGAGCTTATTGTTTAGTTTGGGGTGGTAGCTGGGAGCATCATTTGGGTATGGTGGAATTTGCTTATAATAATAGTTACCATACCAGCCTTGGAATGGCACCGTATGAAGCTTTATATGGAAGACCATGTAGAACACCTTTAAATTGGCATGAAGTGGGAGAGAGATAGTTAGTGGGCCCTGAATTAGTTCAGCAAACTACAGAGTTGGTAAAGTTTATTAAGAAAAAATTGCAAACAGCTCAAAGCAGGCAGAAAAGTTATGCTGATAATCAGAGAAGGCCACTTCAATTTGAAGTTGGAGATTATGTTTTTCTGAAAATTTCTCCTAGCAAAGGTATAGTAAGGTTCAATAAGAAGGGAAAGCTGAGTCCGAGATATGTAGGTCCTTCCAGGTGTTGGAAAGAATTGGGGAGACAACGTATAGACTGGATTTGCCAGCAGATTTTGCAGATGTTCATGATATTTTTCATGTCTCCATGTTAAAGAAGTGTATTGAGGACCCAACGCAGATAATCAGTTATCAAGGAAGTGATTTGAGACCGGACATGTCCATGCCTGAATATCCGATACAAATTACTGATCGCAAGATGAAAAGGTTGCGAAATAAAGAAATTGAGTTAGTTAAAGTCAGATGGGAGAATAGGCTGGGTGGTGAGGATACCTGGGAGTTAGCCGATGAAATGGCTAAAAGATATCCTTACTTGTTTAAGTAATGTTTTAAATCTTTTTAGATGATAGTATTTGTAAATGTATGTGTATATTGTGTATGAAGTTATATTATGAATTTCGAGGATGAAATTTCTTTTTAGATGATAGTAATGTAACGTCGTGCATTTTTCGGATCCTCGTGGATTGTGTGTTTAGCGCTTGTGGTGGCCAATGTGAGGCCAATGTGGCTTGTGTGCCGTGTGTGTGTGTGTTTCTGGGGCTTACTAGGCTGACGTTTTGGGCCTGCAGTATCCTAGATTGCTCACCCTGTCATCGCGACAGGGAGGTGGGTCACGTTCTTAACGCGACAGAGGTGGCCGTCGCGTTCATGTGGCCGCCTTGGTGCGTTGAGCGTCTGCATGTGCGCCACGTGTAGCGCCCAGGGCAGCGGGTGTCGGAAAGGCGATGCTTAGGTCCATCGCGACTTAGTCGCGACGCCACGAACCGTCGCATTTTGAACCGCAGCAGGTTTTTAAGTAACCCCAGCCAAGCAGAACACTCAGGGTTTCTGCTCGGCTAGGGGAAGGTGCTGTGGCGATTTCAGCTGGGATTTGGCGTCTTCGGCGTGTCCTCGCCGCAGGGAGTCCAGAAGAAGCAGGGGAAACGTCGAGAGATCGCTGCATAACGTGTTCTTCGTGAAAGTAGGTGAACTCTTTTGGTTTTCAGGGTGTAAATCGCATGGGATTGGGTTCCAATCAGTTTAACGTGTTTCTAACAATAGATAGCATGCTTAGGTATTCACAAAAGCATGAAAACGAAGAATTAAGGGTGGTTTGTATTGTGGGAATGGGCTGTCATGGAGAGAGCCCGGATTAGGGTTCTCGCCTGGTAAGGCGACGGGTCCCTATGTCACGTTTTGAACGCGACACAGCGATGTGTCGCGATAAGGATCAAGAGGCGACAGGTAAGTAGGTCGCGTTCTGGATATGAAGGCGACATGTCGTGGCGACGCCTTCTGAAGGCGACCCAATGGGCTATCGCGACTTGGCCCGAGAGGCCCTGTGTGTACATGGTTTACGCATGTGATTATCCGATTATCGTTATTGGTACGCTCAGTGTTAGTAAGCAGTGCATTGGCACTTGTGGCACTTTGGGAAGCGTGTGGTTTTCGAGGCTAGCTCACAGGCTACGTAGCTAGCTAGTATTTTGCTTGTGGACATAGTGTTCACACGAGGCAGGTGGTGTTCATGTGTTGTGGACCGTCAGTACACGAGGTTTACGTGAGGTTTCACGTGGTTTGTGCAGTGCGCACGTGGTTTCTGTGTGCGTGTCAGGTAGTAGATGCCTACCGGGGTTACCTCTTCAGTTGGGTGCCCCAGGTTCTCTGTGAGCCAGGCTGTTAGCTTGGGGCTTTGTCCAGGTACTTGTGCTATACCGTCGAGGTCTGTGTCATCTGACCTGGACACCCTCACTCCTTAGTTTGAGTTGTACGTCCGGATGAGGGAAAGACGACAGTGGGACAATGACTCTTGAGTTTGTTTTTAGTCACTTGTAGCGCGCTCTTAGTTGGGGGTACGTACACCAGTTGTCGACATTGGTCCCCGACTAGTCCTTTTCCAGTGCCTCACTCTAGCGAGCCCAGGCCAGGGTCTCTAGAGGTGCTAGGCATGGGCCTGTGACCGTGTGGTCTGCAGGTGGTGGTGTTTAGTTGGTCTCCACAGTTGCTTGTCTTTTTCACGTGGAGCAGCAGCTGAACCTTCCGTCCGTGGCTGCGAGACTGAGAGGCAGACCTGTGTTAGTTTGTCCGAGTCTGTTGCTGGTGTCACGAACCAGTCTACGTGGCTCGAGTGTGGCGGTCTCTACCGTAGCTCGTACACGTATTGGAGTTTTGCCGTTTATTTATTACAGCTGTTTTACGCAGTCGACTAGCGGTGAGTTTGTTTATAACTTTAATATCTTGTTTAGTTGTGCTATAAATTGCTAGCATAGTTTACTGCTTTCGATACGTGTGTTGGTTTACTCGGTATTGGGGGAGTTCCCTACTGAGCCAGTGACTAGCGAGGCTCACCCCTACTCCCCACAGGCGAGGGCGAGGAGGAGGTTTCTCTACCGTCGTCCAGTTCGGAGCTGCGACGTAGCGGTGTTGGCCCAGCGCCTCTAGCAGTGTAGCTTTTCTTTCTTCAGTTGTACCGGTTGTACCTCGGGGGATGCCCCAGCCTTGTGTACCTTCCTTTATTTCTTTTGAATTGGCTATGTAAAACCTTGTATATTATAAATGCAATGGTGTGTTCCTGTGTGTTTTCACGGACTGGTGTGTGGTATCCCTTGTGAGGCTTCGGCCCGTTCATGGGAGACAGACTCGGGTCAAGTACGTTACTGGTTTAACAGGATTGGACGAGGCATTCCGTCACATAACATAAGTTGTAATAGAGAATTATGTTTACTACAATACTTAATTAAATATATTATATGTTTTGTTGTAACACAAATGTAGTTGTAGCTTAGTGGTAAGGGTATCTCATGTCTTCTTTGTGAAGACTTGGGTTCGAATCCTAGCACTTGCAAACAATTAAAGTTTTTTTTTCTTTTGTAAGAGCTTATAGCTGTAGTCTGTAATAGTTACAAAGACTTACTATAACAGATATAAAGGCTGACTGTAACTGATACAAAGGCAACTGTAACAAATGTAAGTGTGCATAAGGAAAGAAGGCTTACTGTAACAGATATAAAGGCTTACTGTAATAGATATAAAAGTTTACTGTAATTGATACAAAGGCAACTGTAACGAATGTAACTAGGGAAAGAGCAGAAGAAGGAAGGGCAAAATAAGAAAAAATTGATGTTAAAAGGACGACTCGTCTTCCAAGACTCATAAATGCTGAGAAACAAAAAGTAGGGATTCAAAACAAAAAGCAGGGACTAGAAATTAAACTAACACAAAAAGTAAGGACTATATGACTTCTGATCTTCTGACAGGGACTACAAATTAAGTCTAACCCTCTTACAAGGACCTCTAATTAATTTTCCCTAATAAAAATGTCTATCATAATACATAACAATGAAATGAAAATCATGAATCCTCGTCCTCGTCCATGTGCTCGTCCTCGTCTCCTCCCACGCCACCCGATGAAGGAACCTACAATAGATATATAACAATAATAAGTTAAATTTAAATACTACTATAAGAAATAAATTATTTAAATTTTTAGATTTTATTTACTCACTTTTAAATTAAATTAACTAGCTTAATGTGAATTTGAGCGTCGAACTCAAACCGGGAGTCCGAATTAAACTCCGTCAGTTTCCATAAGTCACAACAATCGCCCTGGCCGTACTGGAAAAAACCAGAGGCCAATCAGATTAGTATTTGTAATTTTGGACCCCCAAACCCAAGTTCTTCATTTTTAAACTAAACTAACTTGCTTAATGTGAATTTGAGCGTCGAGCTCAAACCGGGAGTCCAAACTAAACTCCGTCAGTTTCCACAAGTCACAATCATCGCCCTGGCCGTGCTGGAAAAAACCGGAGGCCAATTAGATTAGTATTTCTAAGTTTAGACCCCCCAAACCTAATTTCTTTATTTTTAAACTAAACTAACTTGCTTAATGTGAATTTGAGCGTCGAGCTCAAACCGGGAGTCCGAATTGAACTCCGTCAGTTTCCACAAGTCACACTCATCGGCCCGACCGTAATGGAACAAATCAGAGACCGATTGGATTAGTATTTCTAATTTTGAACCCCCAAACCTAGCTAAGTTCTTCCTTTTTAAATAAAACAAAACAAAACTAACTTTTTTAAAAATGAATTTGAGCGTCGAGCTCAAATCGGGAGTCCGAACTGAATTCCGTCAATTTCCACAAGTCACAACCATCACCCTGGCCGTGCTGGAAAAAATCGGAAGCCAATCAGATTAGTATTTCTAATTTTGGACCCTCAAACCTAAGTTCTTCATTTTTAAACTAAACTAACTTTCTTAATGTGAATTTGAGCGTCGAGCTCAAACCGGGAGTCCGAACTGAACTCCATCAGTTTCCACAAGTCACAATCATTGCCCTGGCCATGCTGGAAAAAACCAAAGGCCAATCGGATTAGTATTTCTAATTTTGGACCCCCAAACCTAAGTTCTTCAATTTTAAACTAAACTAACTTGTTTAATGTGAATTTGAGCGTCGAGCTCAAACCGGGAGTCTGAATTGAACTACATTAGTTTTCACAAGTTACACTCATCGCCCCGACCATGCTGGAAGGAACTGGAGGCCGATCGGATTAGTATTTCTAATTTTGGACCCCAAAACCTAGCTAAGTTCTTCCTTTTTAAACAAAACAAAACTAAAATTGAATGTTAAAATAGAAAAAGCTAAAATAAAATCAATTTACTCACATGTGGGGCCCGTGCTGATGTCAATGTTGCTACCTGAGGAGGAATGCTGACATGAGAGAGGGCTTGGGAGATAGCCTGGGAGAGGGCCTGGGAGAGCTAGGCCTGGACAACGTCGGACACCTGCGTCTGTATCGTGTGGACTATACGAGACTCCATTGACTAGGCCAGATGAGACTCCATCGTCTCGGCCAGACGAGACTCCAAACCAAAGATCTCATCTCGAATGAAGCCCATCATCTCACTGGGAGAAGTACCTGGAGCACCAGCTGTGGTGATTGCACTAGTCTGTGAGGCTGAGCTCGAGGCGCCAGATAACACCCTGCTCATGTCCATACTGTGCCCAAAACCATACACATGGCCTTTCTTTGGGGCACCAGATGCCGCAACCCATACCTCAGGATCTAACTGTGGCTGCTTCTCCTCCCCAGCGTACTTCTCTATCATCTGTTGGCTATACGATTCCTGCAAAAAATAAAATCGATAATGTATATTTATCTGTAACGAGAAAAAATAAATAGTGAATAGACTGTAAATACTTACCGCAACCTCTCGGGCTCGCTCGCTAATGTACTGATCCATCCCCTTTTTCTTATGTGTCTTATCAAACACCTCCTGAAATGTCGGAGGCCGTTTTAGCTCCTTTTCCTATTTCACAAAAACATGACATAAATGAGTACCTATATGAATAAAATATATCACAAATGGACATATGACTTACCAATCTGGACTGATGGGTCTCAAAGGAGACGGACCCACTTGTATGCATGTTGGCCTCTAGATTGGCTGCCCGATTCACTTTCATTGTTGTAGAGGTTTGTTGCCATCTCTCTGCGGCCCATATGTTGCACAAACTTTCCCAGTAGTCTCTCCTCATCCATGTCGATGCGCGCTCCCTCCAAAGAGTCGGGTCTGCACTCTGACAAACTTTCTCTGCATTTTTTCTCGCATTATACAACAAATGCTTAAAATTTGATCGGGCGGTGGTTGTCCATACTAATCGAGACTGCGCCTCGTCTGAACGACACGTGAATCGATGATTGCTCTATACATATAAGAGTTAGTTATCTGAATGTAGGAATAATAAAACAAATAAATTATAATAAGAAATTACATACCATGAACATCTGATACAACGACTTCTGGACCTCCATCGGGAAATCATTGAATTTATGAATAGGCCCAGAAAAGTGTGCCAGAATTGTTCTTGTGATGAATTGAGATGCTTGGGTGGGCTCAATTTTATCACTGTAATTATGCAAGTTGTTAGTATGAATTTATGAACTAAATATACCTCCTTAATAAAGATACATATAAGTTTATTACGTACCCATTTATCCACACCTCCCGCAGAGTGCTTTCATGAAAACTGTCTCCCCCCTCATGTAGACTAACAACATCCTCTGGCACCGGACCTAAACAAAAATGCACAACGACATATGTAATGTACAAGAATATAAATAATGACTATACAAATACTTAAAAATTTAAATATACATACCTACTACTGTATGAGGAGAAGGTTTTGACTGACCCGAGCTTGTAACATTTTCTGACATAAGAATCAATGCACAATGAAAGTGCAACTTTAAATATACATACCTACTGCTACAGGAGGAGGGACAGAGGAAGGACCAACAGCTGTAACAATTTAAATGTCATAAATAATATGTATAAATAATACACAAAGAAAAATATAACTTCAAATATACAATGTACAAGAATATAAATAATGACTATACAAATACTTGCAAATTGAAATATACATACCTGGTACTCTAGGATGGGGAGGTGTAAACTCACCCGAACCTGTAAGAATTTTATGGCATAAGGATCAATGCACAATGAAAGTACAACTTTAAATATACATACCTGCTGCTACAGGAGGAGACACAGAGGAAGGACCAACAACTGTAACAATTTTAATGGCATTAATAATATGTATAAATAATGACTATACAAATACTTACAAATTGAAATATACATACCTGGTACTCTAGGATTAGGAGGTGTAAACTCACCCGAACCTGTAAGAATTTTATGACATAAGGATCAATGCACAATGAAAGTAGAACTTTAAATATACATACATACTGCTACAGGAGGAGACACAGAGGAAGGACCAGCAGTTGTAACAATTTTAATGGCATTAATAATATGTATAAATAATGACTACACAAATACTTGCAAATTGAAATATACATACCTGGTACTCTAGGATTAGGAGGTGTAAACTCACCCGAACTTGTAAGAATTTTATGGCATAAGGATCAATGCACAATGAAAGTAGAACTTTAAATATACATATATGCTGTTACAAGAGGAGGGACAGAGGAAGGACCAGAAGCTGTAACAATTTTAATGGCATTAATAATATGTATAAATAATACACAAAGAAAAATACACTAGAAAAATATACATACCTCATGCTTGGAACAAACCCCTCCCACTACTGCTCCTCCCAGAATTGGAGCCCGATCGTGCTCTATACACCATATCTTCATAGGGAACATAAAAAATTATATTGAAAGTGGGCTGCTTTAAATATACTAAACAGATGTGAAAAAATTCTACCCATTTTTAAATGATATCCATTTCCTCCTCAGATGATGACGATGTATCTAATTCAGCCCCATTTTCATCATCATCTTCACATTCATCACTGGTATATTCCTCCTCCTCATCAGAACTTTCACATTCAATATCTGTTCGCCTTCCACTACTCCCTTTTATCTCACGTGGATTGACTTCTTCGACCTCATTTCCTTGAGACAAGGAAATTGGCATTTCAGATTTGTCTTCTCCAATATGAGCTGTCAACTCTACCTTTTCAACCAAGTCTTCTTGAAAGAATTCTGCGTTGACCTCTTCAGGTGTCTGATCAGTCATGTCCAATTCATAATCAGAGAATAGTCTTGACTTAACTCTGCAAACTACCCACCAATCATTTCGTTCTTTGTTTGTAGATGATGGATAACTTGTATAATACACCTGCTGGGCTTGTGTGGCTAAAATGAATAGCTCATAAGTATTCAATTTTGACTTATGTTTAAGCTCGACAATCCCATGCATTGTGTCATTTCGAATGGAATTCGGATCAAACCAATGACACTTGAACAATAATATACGATTGTCTTGTCCTAGATATTGCAACTGTAAGATCTCCTCTACAATACCATAGTAGTTATATTCACTTTCATTGTATGTACTTCCTTTAATACATACGCCACTGTTCATGGTAGATTTACTCTGCCCATAGTCTTTTGTATGAAATCTATACCCATTCACAATAAATCCAGGATAGTTCTGTGCAATTTTCGATGGGCCATAGGCTATCTGATGAACTCTTTTATCAGTAATTAAACCTTGTTCAACTTGTGTATAGAGAAGACTAGTTAAAAAGTGAACATAACTTATCTTGAATACTCTTTGACCATGTACACTTACGCGTTTTCTTAGCCATAAGGCCAATGACTTCTCTCGTTCTTTTTCAACCTCATAATCAGTGAGATGTGGATTTTTTTGAATTATTTCTGAATCAAATTGTCTGCAATATGAATAGAAGACCACCTTCAATAGCTAGAATAAGGGAAAAGAAGTTATATACACAATAAATTGTGAGTTTAGCACTTACTCAACATAACACTCTAGCTCAGCACAATTTAAAAGAATATATATCTCTGCGGCGCATAACTCTCTGTCATCCAGCATGCGATTTGAAGAACGTCCGAAGGCACGTCCAGGATGATTAAATATGGAGAGTCGATATGAACACACAGATCCCCCCCCCACCCCATCATCATTACGTGGAGGTTGAGTACGACGAGTTTGTATGTCTGCTTCAAAGTACATCGAACAAAAGTTTGAGATTTCCTCCATAATGTATGCCTCAACAATAGAACCCTCCACTTTTGCTTTATTTCAGACTTTCATTTTGAGGTCATGCATACACCTACATCAACAATGTACAAGACAAATAGGAAACATATCATATATAAGGTGCAATTCTAAGAAAAAAAAGTTAATATTCGCATATAACTCTCAAATGGATACATCCATCTACATTGTACTGGCCCTCCGACTTTAGCTTCATATGGTAGATGTACGAGTAAATGCTCCATCGAATCGAAGAATGCAGGCGGAAATATCTTCTCCAACTTGCATACGATGGTGACCACATTCTGTTCGATAGTTTGCACATCCTCAAGTCTGAGTTCTGATGTACATAGAATCGTGAAAAATCGACTCAGCTCAGACAATGCTCCCCATAGAGGCTTCGGCAACATGTCACGAAATGCAATAGGTAGCAACCTTTGCATGAACACATGGCAGTCATGACTCTTCATTCCATATATTTTTCCCTCACTGACGTTCACAGAACGAGCAATATTAGACACATAACCGTCAGGAAATCTCAACTGTTTCAGCCAGTGACACACTTCCTTTACTTGTCCTCCTCCAAGCACATAAACTGCTTTTGGTTTAATTGATTTCCCATTTACTTCAACAAGTTCTAACTCTGGACGTTTACAGAGCATGGACAAGTCCAAACGTGCATTCCCGTTGTCATTTGTTTTACCTTTTATGTCCATAACAGTATTGAACACATTATCAAAGACATTTTTCTTGATATGCATCACGTCTAGATTGTGCCACACAAGAAGAGTCGACCAATAAGGTAGCTCCTAGAAAATGCTTCGCTTCACCCAGTTGTGCTCCTTCCCAAAACCTGAAAGGTGTCGGGTACTGCTCATCAGTTGTGTGACATCTAGCAAATTTTCTACACGTGCTGCCATATGATGATCGAACAACCTCTCGAATATAACTTCATCTCGTTCCATTCTGTTCTTTAGGAATGCATCTTTTTGTCTTCTGAAAGGGTGATCAGCTGCTAAAAACTGTCGATGGCAATCAAACCAGCAAGACTTCCCACCATGTTTATGTACAAATGATTTGGTATTATCCATATAGTAAGGACATGCTAGCCTCCCATGAGTGCTCCAACCAGATAGCATTCCATATGCAGGAAAATCACTTATCGTCCACATCAATGCTACCCTCATGATGAAATTTTGCTTTCTAAATGCATCATAAGTATTGACCCCCTCAGTCCATAATAATTTTAATTCATCAATCAAAGGTCTGAGATAGATGTCTATATTTTTTGTAGGACTTTTCGGACCAGGAATCAATAAGGATAGGAACAAATTCTCTCGCTTCATGCACATGCTCGGAGGAAGGTCGTATGGTGTCACGAACACTGGCCAGCTGGAGTAGGAAGCAACTGAACCTCCAAATGGATTGAATCTGTCAGTGCACAAACCAAGCCTCACATTACGCGACTCCCTTGAGAAGATAGGATGAGCATGGTTGAAATGAGTCCAAGCTTCGCCATCTGCAGAATGAGTCATAATATCCTCATCCCGACGTACTCTTTCTGCGTGCCACCTCATATGTCGAGCTATCTTTGAAGACATATACATCTGCTGCAGTCTGGGTGTAAGGGGGAAATATCGCAATGACGCATAAGGTATATCCTTTCCCCTAGAATTGGCCCATCTTTTAGGTTTAAACCTATCATGATGGCAAATTGAACATGATACCTTATCTGCATCCTTTTTGTCATACAACATACAATGATTAGGACATGCATCTATTTTCACATATCCAAGTCCTAAATCATTGACCATCTTTTTGGCACAATAAAAATTTGGAGGCAGCTTCTCATCTCGAGGTAACATGCTCTTGATGATGATGAGGAGACGATCAAAGCAATTCTCACTTATATGAAATTTAGAATTTAAGTTCAGCAACTGTGACACCGCTGACAACCGAGTGTGTTTTTGACAACCATCCCACAATGGCTCATCAACATCCTTAAGTAACTGATAGAATCTTTCGGCTCCCTTGTTCGGCACGTCTTCAGCGTATACATGATCCTCATGTACACTGAATGTCAGACTAGCAGCATCTACAACCATATCCACGTACGTACTTGTGCCCTCCACATTACTAGGCTTGTGCGACTAGAGCTCCTCACCATGACATGTCCAATTCATATAACCTTCAACAAACCCTTTTCTGTATAAATGGCGTTGAACCTCCCATGGTGAATTCCACTTCAAATTTTTACAAATCATACGAGCACATTGGATGCAACCTTTGTTGTCTACTGCTGCATTTGGATTCCCCAATGCAAACTGAATAAAAGTCTCAACTCCGACCCTAAACTCCACAGACACCACATGATCAACTATTCTACGATACATCCATGAGCGGTCTGAAGCCATTTTTTTTTCCTACGCCCAACCAATATTAACATAAAATTTTAACTTTAAAATTCAAACTCACACATCCTTTGACGTAACCAAAATGAATAGGAAGGATATATTATTTAGATTATCACTTTTTACTTATCTGTGAATATTTGATCGCACTCAGATGGCCATTTACTATGTGTTTGTATAATTTGCTGAAAATTTCAACAGCATCTCCCCACACCTCTTCGATATACCAAAAATATTTATTAATTAAGATATTTTCTTAAACACTTACTAATAAGTGGTTAAGAAAATATTCTAAATCAATAAAGATATATCA
This sequence comes from Colocasia esculenta, assembly GCA_014218235.1. Taxonomy (NCBI): domain Eukaryota; kingdom Viridiplantae; phylum Streptophyta; class Magnoliopsida; order Alismatales; family Araceae; genus Colocasia; species Colocasia esculenta. The sequence continues at coordinate 26,742,652 of CM024760.1, read as the reverse complement.
GAGAGGAGTGAGTAGACGCACCCGAAATTTTCAACAAATAATACAAACAAATAGTAAATGACCACCTAACTGCGATTAAACATTCACAGACTGTCCAAAACGGGACAATTCAAGACTTTGAGTTAGATATACACGTTCTCATCATTGAAAATAAGACTCGTGCACATCAATCCCAAAGTCTTGAACGGGAAGGTTTATTGACATGGGCTTAACACGCTCTCATGAGGTGTGTGCAGTGATAAATTACTATACATGCATAGATCAAATTTAAAAACCACATAAATATGAAAGGAAAATGAAAACAAAATATTACACCTACTTACACGACAACCAGTAGCTGACAAGAAAAAAAAAGAAAAAAAAAAGGTGCACTGGCCCTGTGTTCTGAATTTCACCTACTTACACGGCAACCAGTAGCTGATAGAAAAAGATTTGGGGGAGTCAAGTTTGGAGAAATGGAGAGGGACTACCTACTTGCCCATGGAGCCGCTGCAAACCTTCATGAATGCCTATTCACACTCAGTGACTCTACACAGATGCATGTTTTCCAAACATCTGTGAAGAGTCACTGAGTGTGAATAGGGGCTCGTGAAGGTTCGCAGCGGCCCCATGGGGAAGTAGGCAATCTGTAACATAGCGGGTTTCTCAGATCTTCGTGGATCGTTGATTAATGGTAGTTCGGATCTGCGTTCACTAGTTTTGGTATGGTGCTCATGGCCAATATGGGGTCATTGGGTCTTGGTCGAGGTTTTCGTGCGTTGTGTAGGGCTTAGTGGGCCTGCAGGTTAGGCCCGTAGTGCCCGTTGGTTCACTGGATGTGAACGCGACGGAGGTGTAGGTCGCGTTCTGAACATGACGGCAGTGGGGGTCGCATTCTGGTTGCCGTTGTTGGGGTCAATGTCTGCATGCGGGCCGCGTGTCGCACACGGAACGGGGCCTGCTGACGTCAGGAGTGGGAAGGCGATGCCCTAGTCTGTCGCGACAAGGTCGCGACGGGGAGGTACGTCCCGATCCTAACCGCTGTGCGGTTTTTAAGAAGGTTTGTCTGAATAGAGCTTTCACAAGCTCTGCTCGACCGGGAGAGGAGCTGCTACAGTTTCTTCAGGCGACGCGGCATTTTGGCGAGGCTTTCGATGCGCTCTCGACGCGAGGACGTCGCATGGAGTGGGGGAGATGTCGTGCCGTAGCCGGTTTGCGCGTTCTTCATGGAGGTAGGGAGATTCCACCATGTTTGATTGCGTGGATTGCATGTTAGCCTGTTTATCGCTTTAAAAATAGTAGAGACCATGTCTAGGAGGTGAAATGAGCATGAAAATTGGGTTGCAATCATGTTTAGGGTGGTTTGCATGGAAAATCCGGAGATGGTTCCCGGATTAGGTTTTTTGCCTGAGAAGGCGATGGACCCTGCTGTCGTGACTAGGTCGCGGCAGGCCGACCCGTCGCGACAAGGTTTCCTATCGTGACATGTCGGGGTGGCGCGATCTCATGGCGTCGTTGGATCCTATCGCGTTAGTGTTTCTAGTCGCGGTCCATCGGGGTGTTGTGACCTGATTGCGACTGAACTCCATGTCACGACCACAGCCGAGTGTGCTTGTGGTGTTTGTTTTAACGGTACGATTATCCGATTATCGTTTAGTTGTTGTGCATGGTAATGCTGATGATGCATTGGCACTTGTAGCGCTCTGTGAGTGTGGTTAGCGTGTCGTTTGTGGGTGGTTTACGTGATAAGGGTGGTGCTCATGAAGTGAGCATGCTTTTACATGACGTTTACACGGTTTGAGTGCCATGCATGAGTATGCATGGCTAGTGGTTTGATATTATGGTTATTGTATTATAACTAGTATAGCTAGTATGAGGTGACTGGGCAGTGAAGGTCCACATATGAACCTAGCCCTAGTCTATGGTTGTCTTTTAAAGAGTATTATAATGATATATGTGTTAAGTAGTGTGTGCTGCCATGGAGGTCACGGAGTGACCAATGACAGGCAAGGTTGTGTTGTACTGTGGTGATAATAGAGTGTGAGATGGTTTGGAGGTCACATGGTGATCGATGACAAGCCAGTTATGTTTAGTATATTTTAATATATGTTATACCACGGTACTAAGTGACTGACATGATTTGTGCTAGCCGAGTGTGGTGGTCCGGCGCCTATTCCGGAATGCCTCTTCAGTGGGGTGCCCCAGGTTTTGTGTGAGCCAGGCACCAGTGTGTGCTCGAGGCTTGTCCCAGTGCAGTGGTACCTTCGAGGTTTTGTCATCTTTCTGGACACCCTCACTCTTGTGTTTGAGTAGTATGTCCGGCTGAGGGAAAGACGGTAGTGGGATAGTGGCTTGTGAGAGTTTGTGTTTAGTCACTTATAGCGCGCTCGTGGTTGGGGGTTATGGACACCAGTAGGCGTACTGGGCCCCAACTAGTCCTGTTACCAGTGCCTCACTTTAGAGAGCTCGGGCCAGAGTCTCTAAAGGTGCCAGGCATGGGCCTGCAGGGTGTGTGACCTGTAGGTTGTGGTGGTTTGGTTGGTCTCCACAGTTCTTTGGCTTTACTTGTGTTGTGGAGCAGCAGTTGAACTTTACGTCCGTGACTGCGAGATTGAGAGGTAGTTCTTGTGTTGTGTTGTCCAGGTTGGATACTGGCGTCATGAGCCAGTAGTCTGTCCCGTGTGGTGGTATCGTACTTTCCGGCTCGTGCTTTGCTACTGGTTGTAGCGTGTGTTAGTTGTGGTTTTACCCGTCGAGGTGTGCCATGGTGTTGGCACGGTTGACATTGTGGTTGGTGAGCGGTGACTCACTGGTTGTGGTTTGATTGGTTGTGGTATGCTCTAGAGGTGGCACAGTTGTGTTTGTGTTTCAGTGGTGGTACCTCGTGGTGGTAAGTACCTGTACCTATTGTGGGTACTGGTTTCTCGTGGTACGCTGAGTACTAGTCTTTTCAGGTGGTGGAGTGGAGGTCATGCAGTGAGACCTTCCACTTGTTGTGTTTTACCTTGCTTTGGGTAAGTGTTCGAATATGGTTTAATGTGCGATGGATTGACATCGTGGTTTAAGGGTATAAAGGATTAGCTCTTGGTTAGCAGTACTATTACCTATGTGTTGGAGGCTTGCCAGTGAAGCTAGTAGCTTAGGCAATGCTTTGCCTGTGTGGCTTATAGCTTAGGCGAACAGCTGTTGAGGTGGTGTACCCATGAGGCTTATGGCCTAAGCTTTGCAGTTATTGGGCAGACTAGTAGCGTGGTACTAGTTCTACTGTCTCTTCTTCTTTTCGGGATTTGTGTGAATTGATATAATTATGCTTTACTGTGAGCATGATGTGGTTTGGCTTTCAGTGTTGCCGGTGAGACCCGTTGGGGTTGAGGTCCTCCTGTGTTGTGTGTGGTTTTGGGTGGTCCCCTACTGAGCCATTGACTTGTTGAGGCTCACTCCCTTATAGTTCTTTTCAGGGTTTACCATTGGTGTGGCTTGCGAAGACGTTGTGACAGACTTGTACCACCAGTAGTAGTGTTAGTACTGTTGTGTGAGCTTGTGCTCCCTCGGGGTATGCCCCAGGTAGTTGTACTCTTTTTAATTAGGACATGTAATAATGTAATGGGATAGTTGTAAATTGTTATATGCAGATATGAGCACATATTATATTCTTCCTGGACACGTGTGTGAGATATCCCTTGCGAGACTTTGGTTCGTTCGCAGGAGACAGATCTAGATATGGACCCCTATTGGGTATAGATATCCAGGGCCGTTACAGTTGGTATCAGAGCAATTGTCCAGTTAGAATATGAAGAGACATTAAGATTACAATGTCCCAATACATGATTTAATGTCCATTGCTGGTAGTAAGTCTGTGATTTCTTGTCCTTTTTAGTACGATTTTTACGTGAGTCTTGGTATGTGAATTGTGTGTATAGATGATTAGATTAGTAATTGTGGGAAATGGCAGAAAAATGGTATGGTTGGTGGTGTAGTGTGAGTGGTTATTGGGGTGTCAGTTGTGACTAAAGTATAGTTGATTAAAAGTTTTTGTTATAGAAATTGAAAGAAATAGTGAATTTAGTTATGAAATTCAGTAAAAGGTGTTTTAATGAGGATTAGAGTTGGTAGAGAAAGGTATAAAGTGGTGATGTGATGGAATAATAGAGGAAATTGTATCGTGATGAGAAATAGGGCTCTGTAATCAGGATTGTTAAATGGGTGAATTGTGGTTGAGAATTATAGCAAAGGTAGTTATTATGTTTGAGATTTATGTCAAGTGTTAAGGAGCTATTTGGATAATAATTTGATTAATGGCATGTTAGTTTTGTAATGATTAGCAGTTGACGACATGAATAAAGTTGAAGTAAAATATCGGTTGGCAGCGAAAAGCAAATAATGGAAAGGCACCGAAAATTTTGAAGTCTAGCTTAAGATGAGATGTTGGTAAGCAGAGGAGCAATGATCAAGATGGTCCATAAGTGTAATTTGTGATTAGAAATAATTGCAATAAAGAATTTAAAGATAGTGTTGATATTAATAATGAGAAGAATTGAAAATTTGATATAGAAATCCATGTAAGTGTGTGTAGAGGTGACCAGTTGATTTAAGAGAGAAAGATGCTTGTTTAATAAAAGGCAATGGATAAAGATTTTGCAGAGAGATTTGTATAAGGTTGTTGTAGTGTTAAAGATAAGAGTAACAGTGCCAGCATTGTGTGTAGATTGTGGAAGCGGAGAAGGGAATTGGTGTCAGAGGTAGATTGAAGTTAAAGATAAATGAATTTTGTTATAAGAATATTTTCAAAATTTGAAGTAAAGTTATAATAAATTAGGTAAGGAATAGTGAGCAGATTAAGGCATAATGAAAGAGAAATAAAAAAAGGTGAAGAGCAGTATAACCAGTTTAATGGTAAAGAAAATTTGAGATTTAATATCATATAATTGAGTAAGGCCTGAATAAAGGTAAAGGTAAATCTTCGGGTATGTGTAGTAATGAGAATAGTAGATGTGAAAAGATATGAATTGAGTTTATTAAATCAGTTAGAGAATATTATTTAAAGCAAAGAAATATATATAAAGGGAAAAGTATATCAATATTGATGTGAAGCAAATATAACAGAAGATAGAATATGAGTGGAGTCAATTAAGTGGTGTGGATATATAATAAGAGAAATGTAAAGTTAGTTGGAAAGTATAATTTAAAGCAAGATAAGTTATTAATGCATTGAGGGAATCCAGAATTCATGAAATATTTGGTGAAAGGTTTAGTATGATCAGAGTAGCGCACCGGAAGCATGAAAGATTTAATATTTATAGGTTATCTGAAGTTTAAGTAATTAAAAGAAAATTTAAAGATTTGTGCGCAATTGAGCCAAGTGATGGTTAGTGGTGATAAGTAAATAGTGGAATGGTACCAAGAAATTTGAAAATTTAAGTAGAGTTTAGTGTTGTAAAGTATCCCAAGAAAACAATGAAAAGTGAAAGGATTTAAGCAAGAAAAGCGGCTCAAAAAGAAATGTAGTAAACACAACCAGGAAAATGTGGGAGTAGGTTGAGTCAAAAGAGATAAAGCGCTATCGGCCAGGTAGAATTGCCCAGAAAATGTGGAAGAGGGTTCAGTCCAAGGAGATAAAGCACTAATAGCAGGGTAGAATCGCTTATAATTGAAAGATAAAAAAAATGGCAGAATAAATTCAAAAAACAAAGTAGTTGTGGAATAAATTAAAAGAAAGGGAAGGCAGAGCAAGTATGGGAATGAGTAAATGGTTTGAAAGGAAGATGCAGAGGAAGCTCTGCATATGGCTTTGTTTCTTTTTAGGTGATAGTGTGGTTTATTGTCACTCGTTTTGAATGTCGAGGACGACATTCCTTTTTAGGTGATAGTAATGTAACGTAGCACGTTTCTCGGATCTTCGTGGATCGTTGATTAATGGTAGTTCGGATCTGCATTTACTGGTTTTGGTATGGTGCTCATGACCAATATGGGGTCATTGGGCCTTGGTCGAGGTTTTCGCGCGTTGTGTAGGGCTTAGTGGGCCGGAAGGTTAGGCCCGTAGTGCCCGTTGGTTCACTGGATGTGAACGCGACAGAAATGTAGGTCGCGTTCTGAACGCGACGGAACTGGGGGTCACATTCTGGTTGCCGTTGTTGGGGTCAACATCTGCATGCACGCCGCGGGTTGCGCACGGAATGGGGCCTGCTAACGTCAGGAGTGGGAAGGCGACGCCCTAGTCTGTCGCGACAAGGTCGCGACGGGGAGGTACGTCGCGATCCCGACCGCTGTGCGGTTTTTAAGAAGGTTTGGCCGAACAGAACTTTCACAAGCTCTACTCGACCGGGAGAGGAGCTATTGCGGTTTCTTCAGGCGACCTGGCATTTTGGCGAGGCTTTCGACGTGCTCTTGATGCGAGGACGTCACATGGAGCGGGGGAGACGTCGTGCCGTAGCCGGTTTACGCGTTCTTCGTGGAGGTAGGGAGATTCCACCATGTTTGATTGCCTGGATTGCATGTTAGCCTGTTTGCCGCTTTAAAAACAGTAGAGACCATGTCTAGGAGGTGAAATGAGCATGAAAATTGGGTTGAAATCATGTTTAGGGTGGTTTGCATGGAAAATCCAAAGATGGTTCCCGGATTAGGGTTTTCGCCTGAGAAGGCGACGGACCTTGCTGTCGCGACCAGGTCGCGGCAGGCCGACCCATCGCGACAAGGTTTCCTATCGCGACATGTCGGGGTGGCGCAATCTCATGGCATCATTGGATCCTATCATGTTAGTGTTTCTAGTCGCGGTCCATCGGGGTGTCGCGACCTGATTGCGACTGAACTCCATGTCGCGACCACAGCCGAGTGTGCTTGTGGTGTTTGTTTTAACGGTACGATTATCCGATTATCGTTTAGTTGTTGTGCACGGCAATGCTAATGATGCATTGGCACTTGTAGCGCTCTATGAGCATGGTTAGCGTGTCATTTGTGTGTGGTTTACGTGATAAGGGTGGTGCTCACGAAGTGAGCATGCTTTTATGTGACGTTTACACGGTTTGAGTGCCGTGCATGAGTATGCATGGCTAGTGGTTTGATATTATGGTTATTGTATTATAACTAGTATAGCTAGTATGAGGTGACTGGGCAGTGAAAGTCCACATATGAACCTAGCCCTAGTCTATGGTTGTCTTTTGAAGAGTATTATAATGATATATGCGTTAAGTAGTGTGTGCTACCATGGAGGTCACGGAGTGACCAATGACAGGCAAGGTTGTGTTGTACTGTGGTGATAATAGAGTGTGAGATGGTTTGGAGGTCACATGGTGATCGATGACAAGCCAGTTATGTTTAGTATATTTTAATATATGTTATACTGTGGTACTAAGTGACTGACGTGGTTTGTGCTAGCCGTGTGGTGGTCCGGCGCCTATTTCAGAATGCCTCTTCAGTCGGGTGCCCCAGGTTTTGTGTGCGCCAAGCACCAGTGTGTCAGTGTGTGCTCGGGGCTTGTCCCAGTGCAGTGGTACCGTCGAGGTTTTGTCGTCTTCCTGGACACCCTCACTCTTGTGTTTGAGTAGTACGTCCGGCTGAGGGAAAGACGGTAGTGGGACAGTGGCTTGTGAGAGTTTGTGTTTAGTCACTTGTATCGCGATCGTGGTTGGGGGTTATGGACACGAGTAGACGTACTGGGCCCTAGCTAGTCCTGTTACCAGTGCCTCACTTTAGAGAGCTCGGGCCAGAGTCTTTAAAGGTGCCAGGCATGGGCCTGCAGGGTGTGTGACCTGTAGGTTGTGGTGGTTTGGTTGGTCTCCACAGTTCTTTGGCTTTACTTGCATTGTGGAGCGGCAGTTGGACCTTACGTCCGTGACTGCGAGACTAAGAGGTAGTTCTTGTGCTGTGTTGTCCGAGTTGGATACTGGCATCATGAACCAGTAGTCTATCCCGTGTGGTGGTGTCGTACTTTCTGGCTCTTGCTTTGCTACTAGTTGTAGTGTGTGTTAGTTGTGGTTTTACCCGTCGAGGTGTGCCATGGTGTTGGCACGGTTGACGTTGTGGTTGGTGAGCGGTGACTCACTGGTTGTGGTTTGATTGGTTGTAGTGTGCTCTGGAGGTGGCACAGTTGTGTTTGTGTTTCAGTGGTGGTACCTCGTGGTGGTAGGTATCTGTACCTCTTGTGGGTACTGGTTTCTCGTTTCTCGTGGTACGCTGAGTACTAGTCTTTTCAGGTGGTGGAGTGGAGGTCATGTAGTGAGACCTTCCACTTGTTGTGTTTTACCTTGCTTTGGGTAAGTGTTCGAATATGGTTTAATGTGCGATGGATTGACAACGTGGTTTAAGGGTATAAAGGATTAGCTCTTGGTTAGCAGTCCTGTTACCTATGTACTGGAGGCTTGCCAGTGAAGCTAGTAGCTTAGGCAATGCTTTGCCTGTGTGGCTTACAGCTTAGGCGACCAGCTGTTGAGGTGGTGTACCCATGAGGCTTATGGCCTAGGCTTTGCAGTTATTGGGCAGACTAGTAGCGTGGTACTAGTTCTGCTGTCTCTTCTTCTTTTCGAGATTTGTGTGAATTGAAATAATTATGCTTTATTGTGAGCTTGATGTGGTTTGGCTTTCGGTGTTGCCGGTGAGACCTGTTGGGGTTGAGGTCCTCCTGTGTTGTGTGTGGTTTTGGGTGGTCCTCTACTGAGCCAGTGACTTGTTGAGGCTCACTCCCTTACAGTTCTTTTCAGAGTTTACCATTGGTGTGGCTTGCGAAGATGTTGTGACAGACTTGTACCACCAGCAGTAGTGTTAGTACAGTTGTGTGAACTTGTGCTCCCTCGGGGTATGCCCTAAGTAGTTGTACTCTTTTTAATTTGGATATGTAATAATGTAATGGGACAGTTGGAAATTGTTATACGCAGATATGAGCACATGTTATATTCTTCCTGGACACGTGTGTGAGATATCCCTTGCGAGACTTCGGTCTGTTCACGAGAGACGGATCTGGATATGGACCCTTATTGGGTATAGATATCCAGGGCCGTTACCCAATCTCTCTCCATTTCTCTGAACCTGAGTCCCCCAAATCTTTTCCTTCCAGCTATTGATTGCCGTGTAAGTAGGTGAAATTCAGGAACACAGGGCTAGTGCACCTTTTTTTTTTTTTCCCCTTGAAGTTGTTGAACACCTTGCAAGAAATATTACATATAAACAAGTGCAATACTAAACAAATACATTGAAATAAAAAGTGTAATACTAATCATTAAACTGAAAGTGAACAATTAAATGTAAACTAAACTATAAACTAAAGATCGATATTTGGGAGCACCCCTCCCAACCCCTACAAAGCTAGATCACTCTTTTATTGGTTGATGCATGTGAGGTGATGTAAATTACTATCAATGGTCATTACTTTATTGTCATCTTGTTATTGGTCGTTAATAATTATTACCACTCATTGTCAATTATCATCGTCATCATTATTATCGGTCTATCTCTTATTAGACATTTGTCCACCCACCATTACACTCTTAAGTTAATTACTTCTACCACCACACCATCATTTGTCACACCTTGTCATGCTATAACATTGCATGGACCATTGGTCCCACATCATTAGACCATCCTCTATTTTTTTCTCAAACTTTGATCATTAATTAGAGAGTTTAAAGAAAATAATAATAATAATCACATTCCAATTAACATGTATCTGGTATGTCAACTCAGGGCGACACTATCTACATTTACTTACTTGTTTAGATAATCTAAATAGAATTTGAATCGTAATACTTTGATCAAACATCAAATGTGATTTGATGTGGGAAAACTATAATTAAATAAAGTAAAGAATGGATAAATAAATTTTTAACCTATAAGAGAAAATTATATACATGCCTAAAATACATCATATTATGCATACCTCTAAAATCTATATATGATTTCTTATATCTCTATATTACATATATTTCATCATCGATGCTTAGGTGCTAAATATTGTCATTTTAGGCAAATCACTTGCTGCCAAACTGTGCATTCGATCATGCAGCCTATATAACTAACCATCAAAAGATGATTAGCTATCTACTTTAAATCTGTTCTAATAGTTTCCATGTAGCTGTTATACAATGGTGGCTGTCTTATGATAATTTACAAGTCTATGTGTTGAATGTTATTATTCATATCTCCTAAAAGTGTAGGTCTTCCCATGCTTAACCAACTAATACAGCCAGGTCTAGAACATATAACTAAGGGTGGTTGGATATCAGGTTGGCAATTGGCTGAAATTTTTTGCTCAAGTCATTCGACCCAATGTGATTTGGCTAGATGTTGACGGTAATAAAATGTAAATAAAAGCTAGTGCTCCTCAATCACATTGACAAAAGCCCTTTATGTAGATAGATATCTAACGGATTTTAACTATAATTGACATAATTTTGTAGTTGGCACATACCCAATGACATTTCTCATGTTTGTTGATTGACTTATTTAGTGACTCATAATTTCACATGGTTATGGTAAGATCATGGACACTCATGAAAAGTATGTCTCAAACATTGAATAAGGAACACATAAAAAACTAATTTATATTAAGATGTTACTATTTCTTACTTGCAACCCAAAGCTGTACCGTGAAGTCGGATTTATGTTGGGCTTGGGTCTGATTTGGGCTTGAAATTTGTCCTTAACTTTGCAAGACTCAGCCCTAGTTTGTTCTATATCAATAAAACAATAAACCAATTTGAGCTTAAAAGTAGTACTCCACTAATTTATGTCTGTAAACATTTTCAAAGGGGAAACTCTTAATGTTCGCTTGAGAGGGATCATCCATTGTCCATCCCAATATATTCGGAATGAGATCCACAGTTTTTTTTAATTCAAATTATGGAGACAAATGATGAGTAACCACATAAATCTCATGAGTCTGAAGGATAAATCCCCAAAAGAATTTTGTGTTCCAATATTTTGATTCCTGGAAGAGCCCTTCCACTGGAAGAACCCCTCCATGCTGGCGTCTACAGGCCAATCGGTGAACGAAGGTAGGGAGGGAGGCCAGAGACCCTCTGGGAGATGAGAGTGAGAAACAGAGGGAGGGAGAGGGATTGGGAGATGAGAGAGTGAGAGAGGGAAGGTGGGAGCAGGGAGAGCAGGGATGGGTAGAGGATGATATGGGGCTGCAGGGGAGAGGGGGGGGGGGGAGAGGAGGAGGGGTGGTAGGGGAGGGGAGGAGCAGGAGGGCGGGTAGGGGGAAGGGGTGGAAGAGGAGAGGGGGGCAGAGGGGAGGGGTGGGTTCCGGCAAGTTGGGAGGGGAGAGGAGGAGGGGGCGGCAGGCGAGGGCTGGAGGAGGATAGGGGGCCGCAGGGGAGGGGGGGGCCTTCCAGCGGGTGGGGGGGGGGGGGAGGAGGGCGTGCAGGGGAGGGGGGAGTTCTGGCGGGTGGGGTGAGGGGGGGGGGGGAGGAGGAGGGGGCAGCACAGAAGAGGGGGGTTTACTTGCAGGAGAGCAGCAGCAGGGGCGTTGGTGGTGCCGGAGGCGAGGCTGACGAGCTCGGGTGGTGCTGGGGGCGACGGTGATGAGAACCGGTGTGGCGTCGGCGAGGGGGGTTCCGGCTTCGGCGTTGGCGACGAGAGAGAGGGAGAGAGAAAGAGAGAAGAGAGGAGAGGTGGTCATCGCATGGGGGGAGACAAGATAAAGAAAAAATAGTGACCGAACAAGTTCGGTCACTAACACCGCCAACCTTTTGCGACTGCCATATATCAGTCACAATTCGGTCACAATTTAGAGACCGAATTGTGACCGATAAACTTCGGTCGCCAAAATTCCCTGGTAAAGGCACAAGGCGAAAAGGTTTTAGCGACTGACAGTAATCAGTCCCTAATCGGTCACCATTTAGTGACCGATTAGCGTCCGAAAATAGTCAGTCGCAAAACTTTCTTCCATACCCGGGAAAATGTAAAATTCTGAGATTAAAATATGATCAGTCACTAATTAGTGACCGATTATGGACTAAAAATATTCAGTCACAAAAAGTTTCTTCCATTTTCTGAAAATGAAAAAATTCAGTCACCGAAAGGTCAACAGTCATTGTTCAGTCACTAATTAGTTACTGATTAGTGACCGAACTGGAATCAATCACTATAATAGTTATTTAGCGACCGATAAATAGCAGTCCTAATTCGGTCACTAATTGTGACTGAAAATATCGGTCTCTATTTCAGTCTCTAAACCCATTTTTTCTTGTAGTGATATTTGATGAAGTTTTCTTTTGAAATATTTTTTGCCAATAGATCGGCAATCATATCACTAGTGGGAATCTAAGTCACTTTATTTCCCCTTTCTATACAATATAACATATATAATGATATTGTATTTCTATGTGTTTTCCTTTAGAGCTATTTGCTCCACTGTCATGATCAGACTTATTGCTATTTGATTAACACAGTACATCTCAATTGGCCCTTTTACCAATTTGAGATCCATATCTTTAAGAAACTATCTTATCTAGACTGCGTGAGTATAGCTATGCTACCAGCAATATACTCAACTTTTTGTGTGTATCTTGCAACATAACCTTGTTCTTCCTATTCCAAGAAACAACAGAACCACCAAAGATGAACAAGTGTCCCAAAGTAGATTTTTCGTCATCTTTATCACCTCCAAAATCAGCATCAGAATACCCTAGTATCTAAAGCGTATCAGCTTGATAAACTAGTTTATGATGCAAAGTGCCTTTAAAATATTTCATAATCTTCTTAACAACTTCCCAATATGCTGGATCAGAATTATTTTGATATCTGCTGTCTAAACTTAACGCATATGTTATGTCAAGCCTGGTATATAGCATAGTATACATCAAGCTTCCAATTGCTTGTGCATATGAAACATCAAGCGTGCTTTTCCCTTCTCCAGAACATTGTTCTTTACACAATCGTTTACCATGGACTAACGGTGTAGGTGCCGGATTGCAGTTTTACATTCCAAATCTTTTAAGTACTGAACATAAGTACTTTCCTTCATTGATACTCAACATTCTAGACTTCCTATCCCTCAGGATATGTACATCAAGGACATATGATGCCTCACCCATGTTCTTTATCTCAAATTTTCCACTGAACTCAAATTTGATGTTATTCAACATTTCCATGTCATTCCCAGCGAGCAAAATATCATCTACATACAAGGATAATATGACATACTTACTCCCACTCTTCATGACATATACACAATTGTCCAACTTATTTGGCACAAATTGAAGTTGAATAATCACATCATGAAATTTGAGATACCATTGTCTAGAAGACTGCTTTAAGCCATAAAGCAATTTCTTTAGTTTACAAACTTTATTTTCCTCTCCATATACTTGAAATCTTATAGGCTGCAGCATGTATATATCTTCATTCAACTCTCCATTGAGGAAAGTAGTCTTGACATCCACTTGGAAAAGATTCAAGTCAAGATGAGCTACAATTGCTAAGATCATTCTTATAGATGCAAACTTAGCCACATGGGAATAAGTTTCTTGAAAATCTCTACCTACTTTCTGATTATATTCTTTGGCAACTAACATGGCCTTGAATTTATCAATGGACCCATCAACTTGAAGCTTTTTCTTAAACACCCACTTTCATTCCATAGCCTTTCTATTCATGGGTAATTCACATAGTTCTCATACATTATTCCTTTTAATGGAATCAATTTCTTCCTCCATGGCTATCCACCACAGATTAGAATCATGAGATCTCATTACATTAGTATAATTTATGTGATTATCCTCATTTATGTCCACTGATAGGCACAAAGGCTCACAAAAATATAAGTGATAATCATCCATCAATGTTGGTGGAGTTTTAGGTCTCTTATTGCCAACAACAAGTTGTTCATTTTGCATTTCATTCATAGGTATTTGTTCATTTTCAATAATTCATTGAAGTTCATCCTCAATTTTTGAATCATTTCTAGGGATATCATTGTAATAGTCATCATCTATTACAATTAGAGGTTCCTTTAACTCTTTATGAGGTTCCTCTCTCTCTACATTTTATAGAAATATAACATCCCTTTATTTAATGATCCCTTTTTTATTTTGAAAAAAATTTATAATCAGACGACTTATCACAATCCTATGAATTTGCACTTCAATGTTTTGAAGTCCAACTTGTAGACACACCATTTTGACAATATATCGAGTACATTTCATGTTATACCGCAATGCCTCAAAGTGGCTCTCTTCAATTAACCTCTTGAGTGATTTTCCTATTTTTCTAGATTTTTCTAGGATTTTTAGGAATTTTTCTAGGGTTTTTAAGGGGCCTACTGTGCATAAGTGATTCGCGACGGACATAGTGGTCGCAGTTTAGGGAGCTTGATCCACGATGGGTCAAACCGTCATGTATCACACTTCCTTTTATAGTGCTTACTTTGTTTTGAATCGCGTCCGCTTAGGTCGTCGTGTTTAAGAGTTTCCAATTTGGAATTATGGCAAATTCTAAAATTATTTTTGGAAAGATTTTCTTGCTAATTAGAATCGCATTCACATGGTCCGTCGCGATTCTAACCTTCCATCATATGAAGATCGATTACCATCAGAACATCGATTCTTTCAAATACGCGACCACTTATGTCATCGCGATTCAACATTTACATTTATTAAATTTGGAAAGAATGAAATCAGTATTGGAAGTGTTTGAAACGCGTCGATCTATATCGTCGCGATTCTAAAACCTGCTATAATCAATGTTTGGAAAGGCTTAATCGGAGCAAGTCAATCTTTTGAAATTCTACGCTTTGGTCGGTTGCGATTCACATCAATAGGCGACCACTATGTCTGTCGCGATTCACCAAATTTACCCCTATAAAAGACCCCCGAGGATATTGTTTTAGACATCCCAAGCACTACGACGAAGCCCTACCGCACTGAAGAGTCAAACTCCGAGCTAAAGAAGAAGAACCCTTCTCTCAAGCCATTGGAGTCTCCATCAAGTGGAGTCCATTCTCCAACCTCTCAAGCTTTTGGAGCAAGGAGGAGGCTTCTTCCTCTTTGGACATTGCAGCAACGGGCTCATTTTGCCAACTCTTCTTTTCCCCTTCATTATTTTCTTTAATTCATCATTTTAGTTCATTCATCACACATCATAACTCACACACTCACACTTCATTCACTTCACACCCATTCCTTTAGGGGCTTAACACCACCTCCACGAGGTGTGTTGAAGCCCATGCCACTGTATTTTTTAATACATTTCTTTGAATTCAGTGCTACACGTCTTAGTCTAATCATTTTGTCACTTGTCTACTTGTTTTCCTCTTTTTGCAAGGTAACCATCGAGCTAAGATCTTCTCTGCTGGCCGGCCGGTTGGAGGAGTAGAAGTCAACCCATTGCTTTTCATCTCCTGCGATCTTTGGGTAAAGGTAAGTACTCTCTCCGCCTCTCACTCACTCCTTCGGTATCCTCGTGTACCTGGCGATCACACTCCAAATTTGTACACACACGCACTTTCTCTCTCTCTCTTCTTCTTCCACATTTTAGTTTCATATCTTTTTTTTAATTACTCTTTGTGGTGTGTTTGAAGCAAAAAGCACATTCACAATTTGGCGATCACGGTGGGACATCTTTTATTTTAGCTTTGGTTACCACTCCTTTGGCACCCACGTGTTCCCCTCCTTTTGACACCCACGCGTGTCTCTCCCTTTGTACCCCACGTAGTACAACCCCCCTTCCCTCGTACCCTACGCGATACTCCTTTGAAATCCTATGTTCTTTCTAAGTTGTGTGTTGTGTTTCTTTTTCTCTCTCCATAAAATTTAATTAAATAAAATCATCATCTTCCTCCCCTCCCCATTTACTTATCTTTACCTGAAGAAAGCATCTTTGTTTGACTTCGACTTGACTTTAAATGGTTTATTGAATAGCATGTTTCTATGATTTACTGCTTTCATATAAGTCTCGGTTGCCTTTTTATTCACGACGTGTTCAGATGTTGCGTTTTGTGTTGATGTGCGACGGTTTAGCTCGTCACGATTTGTGACAGACACCAGAGGGAGTTGTCGCAGCTCTTACAGCTTCTGTGAGCTGTCAGATCCATGATCAACTGAACAGTCGTGATTTAGCTTGAAGCATGACGACTGAACTCGTCGTGTTTCTGTCTGGTCACAGAGAGCAGGGGTTTTCTGTCATCTCTTGCATTCCTTTGCATTACAGGGCATACTTCGATTAAGGGACCTCCTTCCCTCCTTACACTAGGATCCAAACACCTCTCTCGGTGAGGGCTATCTCTCCATTGGGCATTCCATATCATTGGACTAGAGAATCCTCATCGGGACATCCGTAAGTCTCCGTACCCGTGGATTCCCTCACGGTGGACCGAGCAGGTTGTACCATACTAGAGACCCGTGCTAGTATATCCCATCATTGAGAGGAAGTGCACTTAGTGAAAACCCGGAGTTCTCATCATACCCATCTAAGTCCATACCCATATTGGAGTGAAACATTTCAATAAAACCCACATTGAATCATATTGAAACAATTAATTGGGCGTAAGTATACCCCAAGCGTTTGATTTAAAATTCATTAACTCCTTCTCTCAAACTTGTTTGAGTAATTGTTTGTTAATAAACTTTTGTGCTTAACATCATGATGCTTCGTTCAGGCAAATCCCTCGGAATGGCCGAGTATGAAGATATGGGTTATCATGAGGATGTGTACGATGAGGTGTATGACTCCGTTGAGTCACTTGGACAACTCCCTAACAAACCCCATGTTGGTCCATCCACTTTGCAAGTCCATGCGGTGGATTCATAGTCTCCTCACCTTTCCCTGAGGCATGTTACTGGAAATGCCTCTGCTTCCATTGATTTGTCCCAACTCATGGACCTTCTCCAGAACTTCCAACCCTCTCAACTTCAGGAGGTTCAAGCTGCTTTGAAGAGGAAATCCATCCCCGAACCCATTCAATCTCTCCACCCAAACACGGGTGTTTTCTATGAACCTACTCACGACCTGACAGTCCGAGCCTCACCTGCCCCCTCGTGGGCCAATTCTATTACACATTCTCACCCCCACGTTATTGGGAGGCCCTCCCTTGTCCGGCCAAGTCCCACCGTGGTGAGGCCCACTTACCCTCCTCGGGCTCCGGCCCACACTTCCGCGCCCGCTGGCACACCTCCCCGCTACCATTCTATTCAAGTGAGTGCACCCCAACCTCATTCTTCCAGGGTGCCTCACAAATCATCCTCCGATCAACTCACCCAAGTCCTTTTGGAAAAGGTGAGTCGGTTGGAGCAAGACTTGAAAAGGGTGTCTGCACCCAAAGAATCTTTTGAGCTGGCTCTTCCTTCTATGCCAGTCTTCCATCTTCATTCTTCCGAACTACCAGTCTACTGCCGCTACAATGGTAGTGGCAATCCTTTTGTCCACATCAAGAAGTTCATGTATGAGTCCTTCTTCTGGCAGAACGATAGCCATGATCTTGCTTTTCTTTTTTGGAGATCTTTAGATGGTCCCGCCCTAGAATGGTTCTACTCTCTGAAACCCTCTGATGCTGAAGATTTTGAGGCTGTGCAAAGGAAATTTCTGCAGAGGTATAGGGACTGGGTTGGTCCTACGTTGTCTATCACTGATCTGATGGCTGAGAGAATGAAGGTAGATGAGTATTTCCTACAATATGCTAATAGATGAAGAGCAATGGCTGAGAGGTTAAGGGATCGACTGTTTGAGTCTGAACAAGTTAAAATGATTACTATAAATGCTACTCCAGAGTTTAGACACATCTTGGCAATGAACAAATTGAATACTATGAAAAAACTTTACGAGAGAGCTCAGTACATTCAGACCCAGCTGAAGGACTCGCCCATCATGGCCATGTTTGAGCCAAATGCCAGAACAGTGAAGAAGAGCAATGGCAATCCCCCAACTGGTGGTCCTACAACCGAAGGGGTCATGTAGCACGAGCAGGTGAGTGCCATGGGCAATCCTAACTCCTCCACCTACCGCATGAACCCAAATCCCAGGCCTCAACAATCACAACAACCAGCCTTCAAGCCAAATAACCCTCTAGTATTCAGGACCCCAGTCCAACAACCTCAACAACCACCACAAGCCCCCCACCTCAGTATCGCCAACCTCCTCCTCCCCAATACCAACAACAACCACCACCTACCCAGAACCCTCCACAATACAACCAGGTACCTCCTCTAGGCACCTATGACCCCCAACAACCCAGACGCCCCCCTAGCCCAAGAAGAGCTCAATACCCTCCACTACTGAAGACCCTACCTGACATTTTCAATGGTCTCATGGCTGCCAATGCACTCACCTTGCCAAGGGAATGGCTACAATGGCCGCCCAATGTTGACACCTCGCGCTATTGTGCGTTCCATAGGAGACCAAGGCACACACTGGAGGCATTCTTCCACTTTAAGGACTACATTTATGATCTGAATGATAATGGAGGCATTGATTGGGAGGAGATGAGAAAATATATAGCTGAAATGAAGGCGAGGAGGCTGCCTAGGTAGGATCGGCAACAACAACAACAGTAGCAGCAACCCACGCAGCAACTATTGGGTTGAGTGTGTTTTGGAATTTCCTAAAGTTGTATTCTAATGATGACTATGAACATCACTCATACCTTGATTTTGATGATGACAAATTGAACATGTTATACATATCACAACAATGCTTAAACAACATGTTTTTGATGTTTAATATCTCACATTTTAATGATAATATCTTGTATTAATGGTTTACACTTTATATTTTCAGATTTACACAAATTTGTCACAGTGGTGTCGACATAGTCCACCTGTGTGTCGACACTAGTTCATTGTCCCAGAAGCCTGTTCTAAAGCAGTAGCCAATGGTGTCGACACAGTCTGCCTGTGGTGTTGACATAATGCCCTGTGGTGTCGACACTAGATCACTATCCCAGAAGCCCAGTTTGAAGACAATGCCTGTGGTGTCGACACAGTGCCCTGTGGTGTTGACACACTTCGACTGAAACTCAAAAACATGAATTTTTATGGACATGTGGCTACTTGGGAATCAAGGGATTTGACCTAGATTTCTGTGCCCACGCACCCTAAGGCACCACATGGACAGATGGGGCTATAAATACCCATGTTTCTTATACTCCAAAGAGAGAGAGACCAGACATCTCTAGAAAAGTGTGTGGCGGCTGCAGAAAGGGAAAAAGGGAGTCTACATCCAGAAAGGAGAAGAGCAGTGCTGTTTGGAAGGAGAGCATGAAGAAGAAGAGAAGAGAAGAGGAGAGAGGATAAAGTATCTGCATCCAGAAAGGGAGCAGAGCAGCGCCATCAGATTGAGGAGCAAAAAAGCAACAAAGGAAGAAGAAGAACTGGCAATCCGGATGCCACTGAAGCAGAGCATCGTGGATTGAAGAAGAACTCCATCGAATTCCTTCAAGCGTCTTCAATCCAAGCTTCTGCAAGTCTTCTTCATCAAGGAACATCCAAGTCACATCTGTTTCATTTATTTTCTTGGAGTGTTCATCCAGTTTTTCATTGTGTGATCTGTGTGTGTGTTCTACACAGATCACTTAATTCTGTTTGTTCTA
Organism: Colocasia esculenta; assembly: GCA_014218235.1. NCBI lineage: Eukaryota > Viridiplantae > Streptophyta > Magnoliopsida > Alismatales > Araceae > Colocasia > Colocasia esculenta. Next base: position 26,723,160 of record CM024760.1, on the reverse strand, counting down.
TTTTTATCATTGTATTGAGATAGATTGGGCTAGAGGATCTATTCTCTAACTGAGCTTGTTCTAGCAGAACTTGGATCCTTCATGGTCCAAAGGTTTGGAGCCTTAGTGCTCTGGAGCCGTTGTGCTCATATGCTTGTGAGTCGTCGTACTCACAAGTGGTTTATGGAGTAGGTCATTGTGCCTATCTCCTGAGTTTTCTATGAGTTGTCGTGCTCAATTTGGAGTCGTCGTGCTCCAGTTGTTGTTTGAGCCATCGTGCTCAGTTTGTGAGTCATTGAACTCAAGGTTGTGTGTTGAGCCATCGTGCTCAAGGGTGTTCTGGAGTCGTCGTGCTCCAGTATGTGTTGTACTCAAGGTTTTGAGTAGTGTGGTCTCACTGTGTGAGGAGTGGATGTAGGAGTCATTGGAGGTGATTTCCGAACCACCTAAAAATCCTCTGTGCAGTGGTTTGAATTGTGGTTTGACTTTGTATTGCGCTAGATGCATGCATAGGGATTTCGCTCACACTACTAATTGATTTGCTCACACACACTAATCACACATATTGCATCTGTTCAGTGGGGTTTTATTTGAATAGACATCTTAATTCGAAGTAATTTTTAAATTGCTTAAGCTTCCGCATTAATTGGTGATTAGATCTATTCAACCCCCCCTTCTAGATCTGATCCATCCACCTATTCGATCCTACAGCAACCCCAGGCACCCTTGCAACAGCCCAACATGGGCATTGTTCAAAACCCACTTCCAGAGCACCAGGCTCCTAATCAACAAGTTAATGCCCTTAGGGCGTCTCCCCGCATCGAAAGTACATCCGGCAGGCCGATGGAAGTATCCTCCACCTCTACCCCCCAATCTACTTTCACTCTACCTCCCTTCATCCATACACCTACACCCTCTAACCCACTGCCATTCTTCCTCCGCATTTCCACAACCCCGCACAACGTCCACCACCACCTAACCAACCATCCAACCCACCCCTCATCTGTCAAACCCCCATAACCTTCACACCACAACCTCTAAATCCTCAAGCTCAATTTCTACGCAACCCCACCACCATACCACCATAGTCTAACCGCCCACTCATACGCCAACCTCCCACCATCACCATCTCACAACCATCATCATCCAACCCACCTCTCCTACGCACGCCACCAACCACTCCTATCACCACCCCTGACCCCCAAGCTCCCTTCCTACGTACTCCTGTGCCACCCACAAATGTGGTAGGTATCCAACTACCGCACCAAATGCTCAGCACACATAGCGGGAGATGACTCTGAGGAAATAATGGTGCTCCGGAGTGGGCGAATTTTCAATCGGATTTTTCCGTAGCAGGACTAGGCACCCCAGGAATCCCAAGAAGAAGAAGCTCAACAAGAAGAGTCCATACCTGGGACTCAATATGATCTGCTTAAACACCTGGATAAGACACCAGCAAGGATTTCAATCTTAGAATTCATTAAGAGATCGCCGGTACATCAAGAAGCTCTGATGCAATATTTGCAGAAAGTTATGGTGAACGAAGATCTGCCTGTGAATCAGATCAATGCAGTCCTGACCCCCACAAGTCGGCATCCAGCTATTGAATTCCACGAATCTGGGTTAGCACCGATGGAGTCTCAACGATATGCCCTGTGGCGGAACACCTCGGCCAAGCCCGTTAAACTGATAACGTACTTGATCCGAGTCCGCCTCCCGCGTACGGGCCGAAGCCTCGCAAGGGATACCAAACCACAGTCCGTGTAAACACAAAGGAACACACCATTTCATATATATATTTCACAAGTTTACATAGCCATATTTCCACAAAATTGAAAGGAAGTACAAGAGCCTGGGGCATACCCCGAGGTACAACTGAAGAAAGTAAACAACTAACTACACTACACAACTGAGACTACACTGCTGGAACTACACTGCCGGAGGTACCGACCCTGCACCGCTACGACGCGGCTCTGAACTGGACGACGGTCGTGAAACGTCCTCCTCGCTCTCACCTGTGGGAGTAGGGGTGAGCCTCGCTAGTCACTGACTCAGTAGGGAACTCCCCCAACACCGAGCAAACCAAAACCACAGGTACAAAAGCAGTAAACAGTACCAACAATTTATAGAATAGCTAAGCAGGATATGAAAGCTGTAAAAGTACTCACCGTCTGCCGACGACGAAACAACTGTAATAATTAACGGCAAACCAGTACAGGTGTACAAGCTAAAGTAGAGATAGCCAAACACGAGTTACATGAACTGGTTCGCGACACCAGAAACTGACTCGGACAAGCTAACACATGTCTACCTCTCAGTCTCGCAGCCACGGACGAAAGGTCTAGCTGCCGCTCCACGTGAAAAGGTCAAGAAACTGTGGAGACCAACTAAACACCACCACCTGCGGACCACACGGTCGCAGGACCATGCCTGGAACCTCCAGAGACCCTGGCTCGGGCTCGCTAGAGTGAGGCACTGGAAAAGGACTAGTTGGGGACCAGTGTTGACTACTGGTGTCCGTAACCCCAACTACGAGCGCGCTACAAGTGACTAAAAGACAAGTACGGCCGTCACTATCCCACTGTTGTCTTTCCCTCAGCCGGACATACAACTCAAACACAGGAGTGAGGGTGTCCAGGTCAGACGACACAGACCTCGACGGTACAACACGAGTACCGGGACAAAGCCCCGAGCTAACAGCCTGGCTCACAAAGAACCTGAGGCACCCAACTGGAGAGGTAACCATGGTAGGTGTCGTACTACTCGCCACGTACACAAAACCACGTGCACGTCACACACAAACCACATGAAGTCTCACGTAAACCATGTGCACTAGTAGTCCACTACACATGAAACCACACAAACACGTAAAGAACCAACCATCTGCGTACCCAGTACGCTAGTCTCAAAACCACAAGCACTCTCGGTGCACCACGATTATCGTTGCACCACTTGATACCACAAATTTCAATATATCAATATTTAAGTAAAAGCATGTTGGCGGCAACGATCGACCCCGTCAATGGGATATAAACGGAAAGGTATCTGGTCGTTAAGCTCCAGCTGAAGAACCTGGCGTCAAATGATGTTGACGCCAAGCTCCTCAACTCCAGTTCCTGCAGAAACCCTAAACCGCCTACAGGCATTCTTAGTCCCAAAACTATCGAGAAACATGAGGAATACTCCTTTAACATGCATGAATCCTAATTACTCAAACACATGTTTCTATTGTTAAATTGCTCAACCACCCATTTTCCCCGCATGGATACCATTACCCGAAATCACCATTACCATGCAGATTCATACGTTCCAATTCATTATTACATCCTATAGGAACTAAAGGGATCGTTCCCTACCTCAGTACGCACTTAAACCTCCTAAATTCTCCCCGTCCACGCCGAACCCTCCGCGAGCTCCTACGGCAATTGCACCACATTTCGGCGTTTCCTTGGCCAATTCGTCACTGCCTCACATTCCACGTTCCTCTAATTATCCTTTTACAGCTCTTGGAAGTAGCGGGGAAGCAAGAGACATGAAGTCAGGGCTAGGGAGAGGGGAATTGGACTGAGGAAACTGCTCTCGGGTAGGCTATATTCTGCAGGTCGCACAGGTTGGCGTCAACATGGATGTCGCTAATCAGACCGCCAAGGCTAGACGTCCATATCCCTTGTCGCCAAGTTCATACAGTAAACGTCAACACATATGGAAGCCTACAAGTCAACGACCACACCTGGCCGCCAACTCCTACTCAACTGCAGCAAGTCTTATTTTATTTCAGGACCCAACCTGCACCACACCTGCACGCACCACACGTCTACACCACACTGGCCTCACAATGGCCTTCACAACCATTACACACATGATCCACAAGGATCCGAAAAGCACGCGACGTTACATTACTATCATCTAAAAAGAAAATTTCGACCTCGAAATTCATAACACAACTCAAACTTAAACAACTTAAACATACACACTTTTATAAGTACTATCATCTAAAAAAAAATACAAAAGCTTATTCAAACAGATAGGGATACCCTTTAGCCATCTCATCGGCTATCTCCAGGTATCCTCACCACCAACCTATTTTCCCATTCACTTTAACTAACTCAATTTCTTTATTTCTCAGCTTCTTTATTTTTCATCATGATCTGCACCGGATTCTGGCATGGTCATATCCCCTCAGGTCACCACCTTGATAACTGATTATTTGAGCTGGATCTTCAATACACTTTCTTAACATAGAAACATGAAATATATCATAACATCCGCAAAATCTGCTGGCAAATCCAGCCTATAAGCTGTTTCCCCAATTCTTTCAATTACTTGAAAAGGTCCCACATACCTTGGGCTCAACTTCCAGGTCTTACCAAACTCATAATACCTTTACTCGGGGAAACTCTCAAGAAACAAAATCTCCCACTTCAAACTGAAGTGGTCTCCTCCGGATATCTGCATAACTCTTTTGCCTGCTTTGAGCTGCCTGCAATTTTTCCTTAATAAGCTTCACTACTTCTGTGGTTTGCTGAATCAATTCAGGACCCACTAATGCCTTTCTCCCACTTCATGCCAGTTCAATGGGGTTCTACATGGCCTTCCATATAAAGCTTCATACGGTGCCATCCCAAGACTGGTATGATAACTATTATTATAGGCAAATTCAACCATTCCCAAATGATGCTCCCAGTTACCTCCCCAAACTAAACAACAAGCTCGCAACATATCTTCAATCGTCTGGATAGTCCTCTCTGTCTGACCATCTGTCTGGGGATGATAAGCGGAGCTATATCTCAGCTCAGTACCAATTACTTTGCAGCTTCTCCAAAAACCAGAAGTAAATCTTGGATCTCTATCAGACACAATAGTCTTCGGAATACCATGCAATGGAACAATCCTTTCAACATAAATCTTTGCTAATTTGTCCACTGTCCAAGACATACTTATTGCCACTAATCTGCACACCTTAGTCAATCTATCAACAAATACCCATATTCCATTATGCCCGGAATTCGACCTTGGTAAACCTGCCACAAAGTCCATGGCAATATCATCCCATTTCCACTGTGGAATGGGCAACGGTTGCAATAGACCTCCAGGCTTCTGATGTTCTGCTTTAATCTGTTGACAGATAGCACACCTTGCAACAAACTCTGCTATTTCCTTTTTCATATGAGGCCACCAAAAATGCTTCCTCAAATCGTGGTACATTTTAGTACAACCCGGATGGATAGTGTACCTGGATTTATGGGCCTCCTCTAACACTCGCTACTTTACTTCTCTTTCCGCTGGAACAAACAACCTGCCTCTGAGCTTGACCACACAATTATCATCAATGGTAACTCCTTCCATTTTCACAATTTCAGCTAAACTTGCATCTGCTCTCTGAGCTTCAACAATCTGCCAATACAAACGGCTCTACAGCACTAGCAGCTAGTACTGCCCGTCGCTGACTACTGGGCACATACAAGGAGTTCTCCACTATCTCTTCATACAACTTCCTTCTTTAATCATCATCAGATTCATATATGCCTTTCTGCTCAAGGCATCTGCTACAACATTGGCCTTACCCGATGGTAAGCCAAACTGAAATCATAATCTTTCAAATATTCAATCCATCTGCGCTGACGAAGATTAAATCTTTGCGAGAAGATATACTTCAAGCTTTTATGATCTGTAAAGATCTCAAATCTCTCGCCATACAGATAATGCCTCCACATTTTCAAGGCAAACACAACTGCTGCCAATTCCAAATCATGAGTGGGGTAATTCTCTTCTGCTGGCTTCAATTGCCTGGATGCATAAGCTATTACTTTGCCATGCTGCATCAGCACTGCGCCAAGTCTTCTCCTTGAAGCATCAGTATACAACAAAAAACCACCACTCTCTGTCGGTAATGTCAATATAGGTGCTGATGTAAGTCTTTTCTTTAATTCCATAAAACTTTTCTGACATTCACCGGACCACACAAAAGGCACACCTTTCCTAGTCAACTTGGTCATAGGTGCCGCAATCTTAGAAAAATCTTGTATAAGCGCCTATAATAACCTGCTAATCCCAAAAAACTTCTAATCTCAGTAATTGTCTTAGGCACTTCCCATCTCATCACTGCTTCCACTTTACTTGGGTCCACTGCTACTCCTTTAGCTGAGATGACATGACCCAGAAACTGAATTTCTTTCAGCCAAAATTCACACTTATTGAATTTGGCAAACAACTGGTTATCCCTTAACAACTGCAGAGGTAAACCTCAAATGAGCTGCATGCTCCTCTTCAGATGCTGAATAAATCAGAATATCATCAATAAAGACCACAATGAATTGGTCTAAATACGGATGAAAAATTCTATTCATCAGATCCATAAAACCTGCAGGAGCATTGGTCAGCCCAAATGGCATAACCACAAACTCATAGTGACCATATCTGGTTCTGAAGCTGTTTTATCTATATCCTCCTCTTTAATTCTCAACTGATGGTACCCACCTCAAATCAATTTTAGAAATACCCTTGCTGATTGCAACTGATCAAACAGATCATCTATCCTCGGCAACGGGTACTTATTCTTAATGGTCACATCATTTAACTTTCTATAATCAATACACATCCGAAAACTTCCATCTTTCTTTTTCACAAATAATACCGGCGCTCCCCACGGGGAATGACTCGGTCTAATAAACCCTTTCTGCAACAGCTCTTCTAATGCTTTTTCAATTCTTTAAGTTCTGCTGGTGCCATCCGATATGGAGCTTTAGAGATCGGCATGGTACCTGGCAGCAACTCAATGGTAAAGTCCACCTCTCTATGTGGAGCTAAACCATGCAAATCTTCAGGAAAAACATCAGCAAATTCCCTAACCACGGGAACTGCTTCAATTGACTGACTAGCTTCTACCAGACTTACCGAGGCTAAATAAGCCACACATCCAGCATTTATCAACTTTCTAGCTCTAATTGTAGAAATTAGAAACTTAGAGATATAAAAAGGCATACATTGATATTCAAATACTGCACCATTAGGATGACAAAACCTGATCCTTTTCTTTCTGCAATCTAACATTGCTCCATAAGTCTCAAGCCAATCCATACCCAAAAAATATCATAATCTGTCAACTGCAGGGCATACACCGACCCGGCATCTGGTTCCCTTCAATCATAACAGGAGCTTCATCTACATAGCTCGAAGTGAGCAGGAACTCACCCGAGGGAACCTCCACTACTAACTCACAAGACTTTTCTTCTAAAGGATGAGCTATACAATCCAAAAATTCTTCGGAAATGAAAGAATGAGAGGCACCCGAATCAAATAAAACTCTTGCTGAATAATCATAAAGAGGTAAAGTACCTTTTATCATATTCGATGCCTCCGCCTGGGCTCGGGTGATAGCCATAACCTGGCTTCTTCCTCCCTACTGCGGTGCTCCTCTGCCATGACCTGCCTGTGGCTACTGGAACTGCTGAGGCTGCTGCTGCTGCTGCACACCTCTTCCATACCCATACTCTCTTGGATAGGGGCAATTGCGGATCAAATGCCCTGACTGATTGCAATTATAACATCTATACCCTGGTGGAGTAATGGGCTGCCTGGCAGTGCTCTGCTGCGATTCCTCCACCTCTGGCCTACCACGACCTTGCTGAATTGCTGACGACCTCCCCATCCTCTTCCTTTACCTTTAAATGCTTGCTTCAATTTCTGACCCCATTTACCAAGCCTGATGAAGAAGGTCCTGCTGGTGCTTTACCCTTACTCGCACCCACTGACTGTTGTGGTAGCCGAAAACTACCTGAGCCTGACTCGCCCACCTGACGAGTCCGAATAGACCTCTCCAACGTAGCTGCCCTCTGAGCTGCTTCTTCCAGTGTCTTACACATGAGAGGTACTATTGCATTCTGCAACTCCACTCTCAAACCTCTAATGAAATACTCAACCATCATATTATTATCTGATACACATAAGGCGCATATCGGCTAAGCGCCATAAACCTCATCTGGTACTCTAAAACTGAAGAGTTACCTGCTGGAGTGTCCGAAACTGCTCTCTCTTCACTTGCTGCACTTGAATCGGAAAGAATGTATCGTTAAATACATCAAGAAATTCCGACCAAGTGATGGCCTCTTCTGTCCTGCCTGCAAAGGTGGTCTGCATCTTCAATCGCCACCATTCTAATGCAAAACCCTCAACTGATAAGCAGCTAACCAACTTTATCTGCTGCCGGACATCTCATAGTCGCAAAGACTCTTTCAATTTCATGGACCCAATGTTCCGCTGTATCTGGATTCGGCCCTCCTGAGTAAGTAGGCGGCTGCAATCTCAGAAATTTCTCCCTGCTGCATCACTGGTTCCTCTGCTAATATCACTGGTGGTGGTGGTGGCCAGGGCTACAAAAGGCACCTCTACTCTTGGCTGGACTGGAGCAACAGGTACAGTCTCTCCATCCCCAGGTGGCACTGCAACCGGTGGTACCGGCGCCTGCTGATCCCCTCATTTGGATATCAGTGAGGCTCTCCCAGATCCTTCTATCATACGGTGAGTACTCTCCTCTGGATCATCTCCTCCACCACCCCAATCTCTTCTATCAGCCATTTCAATTTCTACATAAACAAAACACCAAAGCAAAAATCAAAACAACAAATTATCAGAAACTAGGGTCCCTACCAGCAGTGTACAAAGATCGAAATAAGGCTATGTATCTTTCTAGTTCCCTTATATTAACACGGACCTTGCTCTGATACCAACTGTAGCGGAACACCTCGGCCAAGCCCGTTAAACCGATAACATACTTGATCCGAGTCCGCCTCCCGTGAACGGGCCGAAGCCTCGCAAGGGATACCAAACCACAGTCCGTGTAAACACAAAGGAACACACCATTTCATATATATATTTCACAAGTTTACATAGCCATATTTCCACAAAATTGAAAGGAAGTACAAGAGCCTGGGCATACCCCGAGGTACAACTGAAGAAAGTAAACAACTAACTACACACTACACAACTGACTACTACACTGCTGGAACTACAACTGCCGGAGGTACTGACCCTGCACCGCTACGACGCGGCTCTGAACTGGACGACGGTCGTGAAACGTCCTCCTCGCTCTCACTGTGGGAGTAGGGGTAGCCTCGCTAGTCACTGGCTCAGTAGGAAACTCCCCCAACACCGAGCAACCAAAACCACAGGTACAAAAGTAGTAAACAGTACCAACAATTTATAGAACACAGCTAAGCAGGATATGAAAAGCTGCAAAAGTACTCACCGTCTACCGACTACGAAAACACTGTAATAATTTAACGGCAAACCAGTACAGGTGTACAAGCTAAAGTAGAGACAGCCAAACGGGTCACGTGAACTGGTTCGCGACACCAGAAATTGACTCGGACAAGCTAACACAGGTCTACCTCTCAGTCTCGCAGCCACGGACGAAGGTCCAACTGCCGCTCCACGTGAAAAGGTCAAGCAACTGTGGAGACCACTAAACACCACCACCTGCGGACCACACGGTCGCAGGCCCCTGTCTGGCACCTCCGAGACCCTGGCCCGGCTCGCTAGAGTGAGGCACTGGAAAAGGACTAGCTGGGGACCAGTGTCGACTACTGGTGTCCGTACCCCCAATTACGAGCGCGCTACAAGTGACTAAAAGACAAGTACGACAGTCACTGTCCCACTGTCGTCTTTCCCTCAGCCGGATGTACAACTCAAACACAGGAGTGAGGGTGTCCAGGTCAGACGACACAGACCTCGACGGTACAACACAAGTACCGGGACAAGGCCCCGAGCTAACAGCCTGGCTCACAAAGAACCTGGGGCACCAACCTGGAGAGGTAACCACGGTAGGCGTCGTACTACTCGCCACGTACACAAAACCACGTGCACGTCACACACAAACCATGTGAAGTCTCACGTAAACCATGTTCACTAGTAGTCCACTACACATGAACACCACACAAACATGTAAAGAACCAACCATCTGCATACCCAGTACGCTAGTCTAAAAAACCACAAGCACTCGGTGCACCACGATTATCGTTGCACCACTTGATACCAATAAATATTCAATATATCAATATTTAAGTAAAAGCATGTTGGCGGCAACATCGACTTCCGTCAATGTGATATAAACGGCAAGGTATCTGGCCGTTAAGCTCCCAGATGAAGAACCTAGCGTCAAACGATGTTGACGCCAAGCTCCTCAACTCCAGTTCCTACAAAAACCCTAAACCGATCCTACATGCATTCTTAGTCCCAAAACTATCGAGAAAACATGAGGAAATACTTCCTTTAACATGCATGAATCCTAATTAACTCAAAACAACATGTTTCTATTGTTAAATTGCTCAAACCACCCATTTTCCCCACATGGATACCATTACCCGAAATCACCATTACCATGCAGATTCATACGTTCCAATTGCATTATTACATCCTATAGGAACTAAAGGGATCATTCCCTACCTCAGTACGCACTTAAACCTCCTAAATTCTCCCCGTCCACGCCGAACCCTCTGCGAGCTCCTACGGCAATTGCACCACGTTCCGGTGTTTCCTTGGCCAATTCGTCACCGCCTCACGTTCCACGTTCCTCCAATTATCCTTTTACAGCTCTTGGAAGTAGCGGGGAAGCAAGAGACATGAAATCAGGGCTAGGGAGAGGGGAATTGGATTGAGGAAACTGCTCTCAGGTAGGCTATATTTTGCAGGTCGCACAGGTTGGCGTCAACATGGATGTCGCCAATCAGACCGCCAAGGCTAGACGTCCATATCCCTTGTCGCCAAGTTCATACAGTAAACGTCAACACATATGGATGCCTACAAGTCAACGACCACACCTGGCCGCCAACTCTTACTCAACTGCAGCAGGTCTTATTTTATTTCAGGACCCAACCTTCACCACACCTGCACACACCACACGTCTACACCACACTGGCCTCACAATGGCCTTCACAACCATTACACACATGATCCACAAGGATCCAAAAAGCACGCGATGTTACATGCCCTATGCTTAACAGTCAACATCGACAGGATCCGTGTGTCTCAATGCTTGGTGGATACCGGAGCCTCAATTAACATCATGTCTTTGGACACGTTACATCTGTGCGGGGTCACATTACAATCTGTCCGGCCCTTCTCCATCACTGTCACGGCCTATGGCAACACCAGTGGGCCGCCAAAAGGAGTGGTCGCTTTGAAGGTAGGGCTGGGTCCATCCATTACTGAGATGGATTTCCATATTCTAGACATGGATCCGAGCTTCCACATGATACTGGGTGGGCCATTTATTCTGGCACTTGGCACCGTCACCTTGACTATCCATCAGTGCCTTAAATTCCCATACAAGGGGCGGGTCGTCAAAGTCGCCAGCAAGCCAACAGTGCTGGAAGTGGATGCAATGACTGATAACTCTGTCCCTTCCATATGGCCGAGTAATGAACCGTTAATGTCAACGCTAGATATGTACGGTATGCAACCAAGCGCAGTATGTTCACCATCAGTAAGTGCAGCGAAGAGGAGTAAGATCATAACAGAAAAAGGGTGGCACATCATGCTGAAAATCGGGTACCAACCAGGCAAAGTGTAGCAACTCTGAATTTTAAATTTTGATAAATAATATTAAAATAAAATAAAATGAGAATTTAAAAGAAAGAGAATAAATAAACCCATTAAGTCAAAATAGGACTTGGGTTTGCACTAATGGTCTATGAATGGATTAATGGGCCTAAAACCTAAGAGCCCATTGTAGGATGGGAGATAATTAAGTGTAAATTCGTACCTAAAATATTAGTAATTTGAAAAGGGTTAAGATAATTACTATTTAACTCATAATTATCTTAAAAGGAGTCCCAGACCTATCCTAATCCCTTAGCCACAAAATTAGTGTCCTTCCCAAGCCATTTAGGTGGATAAATGCTAGAAAAAGGGAGATAAATGTTGGAAATTCGGAGTTGAATAAGAGGAGTTTTAAGGGAATAAGGACTCTTTAAACAATCAAATAACCCTCCATTTCATCTCTACCTGACCCTAAACTTCTCTGGAGCTTGGAGGACGAAGGAGAGGAGCTATTGGACATGAAAAGTGAGGAGGAGAGGCTAGGAACAAGGAGGATTCGTCATCTTCACACATCACCAAACCCTAGGATTTCACAGCGTGAAAGGTAGGCAATCTCTCAAGCAAAACCTAATTAACTTTGACCCTAGGTAGACCATGATCCCCTCTTGCAAAGCCCTATGTTTTCCACAAATATCATCATGTCATTCGTGAGCATTCCATGTTCAAAGTTCTGTCATGAACTTGTACCCAAACTGACTTGTTTACCTTGATTCCATGAATACACTTGATTGTGTGCCTTGAAACTTTTACCATAAATACTGCATGATGTTAGGATTCAAATGATCTTATTTTCCTCAATTTTTATCATGTACCCTCTTCGAATTAAATCAGATTCCCTTACTGTGTATGATTTTAGGTCACCGAGATGTAGCCTATTCATAGCATGTCCTTACTTTGTCCATTCTCTAATTAACTATTACTGTAGATACCTCTACATGTCTAGTTTCATTTAAAACTGGTTTTGTGATTTTTGGATATGTATACGAATTTATATGTATTTTTGAATGGCCCTATATCAAGTCCATAGAGGACTGGCCCGAAATCCCAAGTGAACCAGTTCACCTTTGGGGTTCGGCCAGACCCTCTGAGAACACGACGGCTCGACCCGTCGCGATTCTCAAGAGGGTCGCGACAGATGAGCATGTCGTGACATGAACACGATGGCTCGACTTGTCGCGTTCTCCACACCCGTACCGATTGTCCAGAACGCGACAGACCCCGACGTCGCGATCATGGATTGATTGCCCTAATCGTGACTGTTCATCCCATCGCGTTTAGAGCATCTGTCAATTGGCCTATCTCCATTATAATGAACATGATCGACCATCCCATCGTGATTCGAATCGCGACAGGTACCCCCGTCGCGTTTTCACTGTGTTAGACAGAACCCTAATTTCCATGCAAACCTTTGTTAATCATGCCATTTAATCACTGTTTAACCCTTAAATTGTACTGTTATGAACTGTAATGACATGATTAATAATATTGGGCAATATTCATATGATTTCCATTAAATAAAAGCTATGTGCACTACATCTTGCTATCATGATTATCTTACACTTGCACACACTATACATAAATGTTTGCCGTGAAACCATACCAAATTACTCAATAATATATCTGATAATTAAGTGCAATTATTCATTTAATCTCACTATTATTTTAATGAACTTGTCTTCATTTTATTCGCATGATTTATTATCGCTATCACGTCCCTCTACCTTCGAGCACTCAAGGCATGACAGATAAATTGGTTCTTTACACACTTCTATCTTGGCTTGGACGACCTCTCCATTGGGAATACTCCTGACAGGACCAGGAACTCCTTGTCAAGGCCTCCATAAGTCACCTTGGCTTTGGCGGACGTCCATTGCCGACGAGTGGGTTGTACCATCAAAACCTATTACACCCTTAGGGATTAGCATGATCCAACGGCCTTAGTTTGTTCTCTCTTACCTTGAGATCACGCCGGACCTCTGGCATGTGTTCATAGCACGGTTAGTGGGCGGACTTCTACCGGACTGCCGACACACGATCATGTGTTGTGCAATTGTTGTTATAGCCTATTTATCGTTGTTTTACGATTATGACCACGTTCTCATCTACTATCTCTACACTCTCATCTATTCACGTTCTCTCTATACTCTCATCTATTTGTTAATTACTCTCTTCTATTCTTGGTACTCTATTTGGCCATACAATTGATTGTCTAAGATAATAAACATAACTAATGCCAGGCAATAGGGCCCGATCTGGTCCTGGGAGGTGCGCCCAAAAAGTGCTATTTGCCCATGGGAGTTCAATGATCAGGATGTCAGCATTACATCCAATGCCATTGTCACGCCCCTCCAATTTAGCAGCGGAATAAATCGGAGGAGAACGTGAACAACGAGTATGGTAACGACAATTGCGCATACTTTCGCAAACATCAGAGCATCTAATAAACAATAATTGGAATAAACTCTTTATTTCATTATAAAATCACTAAGACTATTACAACCACTAATTCAGAGCCACACATAGGCTCAATGACATCATTACATAAAAGAAATCTAAAGCAATAACTACTAGACTCCATTGTACTAGGGGAACTTCATGACTTGACTCCGGGTCACTCATCACTCGAGTCATGTCCCATTGGTGTGTGTAACATCATTGTCTGAGTTACCTGAGACACAATAACAAATAACGAAGGGTGAGCGATAACACCCAGTAGGACTTAAATCTCAGGATCAAGCATGCTTTAAATAATTAATGCATTAAATGGCAGAGTAACTAATGATAGAGCGAGTCATGTAAAGTTGAGAAAGTAATAGCACAAGTACATGGTTCAAATAGCAGAAAAATCAAGTATAGCACGATGATTAAAGTCAAGTCACGATAGAAACGATAACAACGCAACAGCATGTAGCGACAATGGCAAGCAATAGCAAGCGACAGGTATAGGAAGGAGAGATAGTAGTTGGTCATGTAAAGAGTAAATTGCACTTTGATTGATTTTCATAAATTGAGATAGTATAGCACTTTTGATTAACTTTTGTCAATCGAAATAGTAATGGCACTTTGGTTATCTGTAGATAGCCGAGAGAGTATAGCACTTTTATTGTCATTAGACAACGAGAGAGTAGAGCACTTTGAATGCGATTAAGTCACGATAGTACGCAATAACTCAAGATAGCAAGTATCAAGTAGAGCAAGTAGAGCGTATGACAAGATAGCGTGTAACGAGATAGCGTGTAACGAGATAGCATGTATGGTTGCACAACGGTGCACTAGTAGAATACGACAATAGTCACTTCTAGGACAGTAGCCGTTCAGTAACAGTTTGCGATAGCACAGTAATCGCACAGTATGTCTGAACTCTTCAGACTAATAGTATAACAGTTTGTGATAGCACAGTAATATCACAGTACGTCTGAACTCCTCAGACTAAAAGGATAGTAGTTAGATGTCTAGCCAATATAGTATAGTCAGAACCGGTGCAATGCAGAACACCGTCAATAGCCCCTGCAGGTATTTTCGGGTGGCTCTCTGCCCCAGGACTAGATTGGAGCCCCTCGGACACTCTCCGTGCCCTGCACAGTATGCATTGGATACAGTAGAGTCACAAGACCCATTTTATAGCGCTAGACAGTCATGAACAGTACAAACAGTAGGAGCCACACAGCTCAAAGAGTACCAAGAGAGTACTAGATGAATAGACGAGAGAGATGAGATAGTAGAGTGAACGTGAATAGATGAGCGAGTAGAGTATAGATGAGATCTTATGGTCATTGCACAAGAAACGAGTCGAGCGATAGTAACAGTTGCACAACACACGCGTACCGTTGGCAGTCAGTGGAATACACGTACAACGTTGGCAGTCAGGTGGAATACACAACCCATCTGCTGGCCTCGTTATGCATAGGTCCAGAGGTCCGGCGTGATTCAAGACAAGAGCGAGAGCAACTAAGGTTGTTTGGATCATGTTGATCCCTAAAGGGTATCATAGGTGTTAGGGTACAACCGACTCGTCGACTATGTGGGAATCCATGGACAGAGGAGACTTACGGAGGTCTTGAACAAAGATTCACTAATCCGGCAGAAGGAATATCTGACGGAGAGTTCGTCCAAGTCAAGGAAAGTGTGTATATAGAAACAAGTGCCCGACGTTCTAGAGGAATTCTAGAACAGTGGAGCGTCGGTAACGGTATTCCCAAACAACACGAGAAACGAAGACAAGTTCATTTAAAATAGAGTAATTTAATGTACATTATTGCAATAAATTAACCAGATACATTATGAGATATTTTGTGCCAAGTCAAGCCATAATTGGATGGTTCAAGTGTGTGAACGTGTGAGAGAAATCATAGATAGAAAGATGTCGTGTTATTACATTTTAAATCATTCAATCTGACTTCATTTTATAACATGTGTTTTTAGCAAGTTTGATAACAAGGCAAGAAGTGGATAATCGGCAAGTAGAGAGCATGATCATGAACTTAAAATCAATTAAAAATTATGTAAACATGTTTTAACTTAGATATGGGTTGATAAATGCATGTTAAGACTTTCTAGAACCTTCTTAGAAGAGATCAAACTCACACATGTAAGGAACGACGCAAAACGACGGAAACCAAGATGTATGCCTTTTAGAAGGCAAATGCAATCCCATGCCCTTCACTTCCTAAGGTCATAACTCATTGATTTTCATTCAACTCTCACACATGAATATACCAAATTGAAGCCCTTTGAATGAGGAATCCAGCAAAGAAAACGGCTCGTCAATCCGAGGTCTATAGAAAAAGTTATGGCCGATTAAGTGGACATAGGTAGAAGGCGACACAGTGCCTGTCGCCTTCAGAACATAAAGGCGACCATGATCTTGTCGCCTTCTGAAAAAGACCACGAAACGGCCTGATTTTTGGTATGGGTCGCGACCATGATGTTGTCGCTTTATGGTAGCGACGTGTCGACCTGTCGCTACCTGAAAATGACGTTTGTGTTGCTTTTCTACCTATTTCCAACTCCGACTTGGATTGGGTTTGATAGCTGTGGGTTTGAAAAATCAAAACAAATGCTAGGGTGATCCAAATCGAGTGAAAACTAGATAACTTCCAATACTTTATAGTAGCAAATAATTGAGAAACAAAGGTCATTTGACTAGGTAATAAAATGTATTGTGACTGACTGTGTGAATCTGACATAGTGGTAATGTTCGGACTAATACTCTCACTACAGTCAACAAAAATTGGGGAAACCAGTGCCAAATGAAATTAGACGCATGGGGTAACAAGTTCTCTGTTGAACACTTGGTCTAGAAACGACTCCACAAAGAGGTATGGAACTTGTAACACAAGTCAAGGATAAACTACAACAGTACATTGTCAAAATTATGCAAGATTTAATTCATGACAAAGGATGGATAAAAATTAGGACTTTTAGGGGCAAAATATGCCTAACATCCATCAGTAACTCTAGTTAAAATTTGAGAGCACGCTGTTGAGTATACATGGAGATCAAGAATAAAGAAGAAGGGTCGGGTTCATCATATTTGTAGAATTTCAAAAATAGAGATCAAAAGATTGGCTCGATGAAAAAACATGAAACAAGAGGGCTTTTGTTCCTGATGTATGGAACAATCTACATATGGATTTAATTGAGTTTTACTCGTGAGAATGCCTACCTTTAGTCGTTTTACTCTTCTAGGGCTAGAACTTGAAGAACAAAGGAAGATGCTTGAGAGAGCCTTCTCCCCATGAATTCTCCTCCTCCTTGGCCTTCTCTCCACGTCCAGCAAGCCCCAGCAAAGTTTCAGGGCCGACCATGGAGAGTTAAGAGAGTATTTAAGCTAGTAAGGGTTCATATTCCTACTACTACTCAAATTTCTCTTTAATTACGAGATTTCCTAACTCCTTCTTTCCTTCCTTGCTTTCTAACTTCTATTTGGGTTAGGTTGAGGTCTAAATTCGTACTAAACCATATGGGGTAGGTTTAGGAATCCAATTCCATCTCAAATTGCTTATTTAATGCATTAAATGTCTTTTCTATTTAAGTAATATTTAAGTTGCGAATTTAGGGAATTTTCCCATTATTCTTCTTTTTAAAATCCTTATTTTGGACCACTAAATTCTAATGAGTCAATTTAACCAAGCCCATTATTTATTGGAATTTATCTTATAGGTTTTCCCTTTTTAATTAGGGAATAATAGAGTTATGAATTTTATTACATTTTCTTATTTGATTTTATTCATGGGCTATGAGAGGTCCATTGGTCCAAACCCGATAATGGTTATTCATTTCATGATGTTGGAAATCTCTTCGGCATGTTCGTTTAATTTATGGGTGTGTTATTTTTCCATGTTAACGGTTTTCCGACTTAGTTTCCTAATTTGGATAATTAGTCACATTGTGACGTACGTTTGGCCAATTGGATTTTTCGTTGCATGAATTTGTTCATGGAACACTTAGGGATAATATTTGGAGTTGATTTACAATTTTTACGAAATTTTTAGATGTGTTCTTGCACATACGATAATGGTACGTATCTTTCTATTATTCTGTTTTTATAAAAATTTATTATTTCAAATTTTTAAATACGAAATTTTCCGGGTTACTATATCCTCCCCCACTTGACAAGAATTTGGTCCCCAAATTCATATGATATGATACAACTATAGCAATTTATTCTAAATATTTCAATCCATCATCTCCTCCACTTAGGGTTTTGCTATCGTGAAAATAATATGAACTTATCTAAGGGTTTAGTGATGATACCTTGTCCACCTTCATTGGTATGATTTATATCCACAAGGGCTTGTAATCATCCTTGGCGTGAAGTTTGGTTCTTCTTTATTGGACAATCGATGACTCGATGTCGTTGACTTCCACATTGCAAGCATCTGCCCAATTTCTTCCAACAGTTATCAATCTGATGCCCTGGTTTCTTACAAAATTTACAGAATTCCTTCTGCTTCACTTCCCCTTTCATTCTCTTGCTATCTATGGTATTTCTTCCTTTATTATCATTGGAATGAGTAGCACGTTCTCTTTTCAACACCTTCTTCCAATGAATCTTTTCAAGAAGTTCCATGGTGTCTTCTACTAATTGAGCTCTCAATACCATGACTGAATATACTTCAATGTCTAGTGGAGCCAATTTTTCCCAGAACATAGGTCTCAACCCTTCTAGGAATCTCTTCGCCTTCATCTTCTCTGTACTCACCAAATGTGGTGCGTACAGTGCTAGTATTTCAAATTGCACTTCATATTCTGCTACAGACATCATTCGTTGTTTTAAATTGGCGAATTCATTTGCCTTCTTCTCACGAATCCTCTCGGAAAAGTATTTGGTGTTGAAGAGTTCTAAAAATTTATCCCACTCTATGTTGATGTTGGGTAATTGTCGACTGGTAGCTTCCCACCAGGTTCTAGCATTGTGGTCCAACTGGAAGGTTGCCAGAAGGACTTTCTCCTGTTCTGAACATTGCATAACCCCAAAGATCCGTTCCATGGCCTTCACCCAATTTTCAGCTTCATCGGGATCCGAAGTTCCATTAAACCTACGGGGATTTATTCGTTGAAAGTTCCCATATAAGTCTCCTACCCCATTTCTTGCTCCTGCTTGAATTACGTTGTTAAGGGCTTGAGTTAACCCCTGTACGGTCTGTTGTAATTCGTGCATTGGTGCATGCTCACCAGCCATCTCCTCTAGTCCCTGCGAGCAATAATACTTATTAATTTCCTTCTTAAACTTAGGGTACTTATACAAATAGTTAAACACCTAGCATAACCCCAAGCTTTACCCAATCTCTCACATAGGTATGGTGGTTGACTTAGAAACGGTTATGGCAGTTCACCTATAATATCCCTAGACTTAAAATATCCTAATAAGGACATCCTAGGCTCTGATACCAACTGTCATGCCCCTCCAATTTAGCAGCAGAATAAATCGGAGGAGAACGTGAACAACGAGTATGGTAACGACAATTGCGCATACTTTCGCAAACATCAGAGCATCTAATAAACAATAATTGGAATAAACTCTTTATTTCATTATAAAATCACTAAGACTATTACAACCACTAATTCAGAGCCACACATAAGGCTCAATGACATCATTACATTGAAAAGAAATCTAAAGCAATAACTACTAGACTCCATTGTACTAGGGGAACTTCATGACTTGACTTCGGGTCACTCATCACTCGAGTCATGTCTCATTGGTGTGTGTAACATCATTGTCCGAGTTACCTGAGGCACAATAACAAATAACGAAGGGTGAGCGATAACGCCCAGTAGGACTTAAATATCAGGATCAAGCATGCTTTAAATAATTAATGCATTAAATGGCAGAGTAACTAATGAAAGAGCGAGTCATGTAAAGTTTAGAAAGTAATAGCACAAGTAACATGGTTCAGATAGCAGAAAAATCAAGTATAGCACGATGATTAAAGTCAAATCACGATAGAAACGATAACAACGCAACAGCATGTAGCGACAATGGCAAGCAATAGCAAGCGACAGGTATAGCAAGGAGAGATAGTAGTTGGTCATGTAAAGAGTAAATTGCACTTTGATTGATTTTCATCAATCGAGATAGTATAGAACTTTTGATTAACTTTTGTCAATCGAAATAGTAATGGCACTTTGGTTATCCTTAGATAGCCGAGAGAGTATAGCACTTTTATTGTCATTAGACAATGAGAGAGTAGAGCACTTTGAATGCGATTAAGTCACGATAGTATGCAATAACTCAAGATAGCAAGTATCAAGTAGAGCAAGTAGAGCGTATGACAAGATAGCGTGTAACGAGATAGCATGTATGGTTGCACAACGGTGAACTAGTAGAATACGACAATAGTCACTTCTAGGACAGTAGCCGTTCAGTAACAGTCTGCGATAGCACAGTAATCGCACAGTATGTCTGAACTCTTCAGACTAATAGTATAACAGTTTGTGATAGCAGAGTAATATCACAGTACGTCTGAACTCCTCAGACTAAAAGGATAGTAGTTAGATGTCTAGCCAATATAGTATAGTCAGAACCGGTGCAATGCAGAACACCGTCAATAGCCCCTGCAGGTATTTTCGGGTGGCTCTCTGCCCCCAGGACTAGATTGGAGCCCCTCGGACACTCTCCGTGCCCTGCACAGTATGCATTGGATACAGTAGAGTCACAAGACCCAGTTTATAGCGCTAGACAGTCATGAACAGTAAAAAACAGTAGGAGCCACACAGCTCAAAGAGTACCAAGAGAGTACTAGATGAATAGACGAGAGAGATGAGATAGTAGAGTGAACGTGAATAGATGAGCGAGTAGAGTATAGATGAGATCTTATGGTCATTGCACAAGAAACGTCAAGTATCGAGTGATAGTAATAGTTGCACAACACACGCGTACGGCGTTGGCAGTCAGGTGGAATACACGACCCATCTACTGGCCTCGTTATGCACAGGTCCAGAGGTCCGACGTGATTCAAGACAAGAGCGAGAGCAACTAAGGTTGTTTGGATCATGTTGATCCCTAAAGGGTATCATAGGTGTTAGGGTACAACCGACTCGTCGACCATGTGGGAATCTATGGACAGAGGAGACTTACGGAGGTCTTGAACAAGGATTCACTAGTCCGGCAGAAGGAATATCTGACGGAGAGTTCGTCCAAGTCAAGGAAAGTGTGTATATAGAAACAAGTGCCCGACGTTCTAGAGTAATTCTAGAACAGTGGAGCGTCAATAACGGTATTCCCAAACAACACGAGAAACGAAGACAAGTTCATTTAAAATAAAGCAATTTAATGTACATTATTGCAATAAATTAACCAGATATATTATGAGATATTTGTGCCAAGTCAAGCCATAATTGGATGGTTCAAGTGTGTGAACGTGTGAGAGAAATCATAGATAGAAAGATGTCGTGTTATTACATTTTAAATCATTCAATCTGACTTCATTTTATAACATGTGTTTTTAGCAAGTTTGATAACAAGGCAAGAAGTGGATAATCGGCAAGTAGAGAGCATGATCATGAACTTAAAATCAATTAAAAATTATGTAAACATGTTTTAACTTAGATATGGGTTGATAAATGCATGTTAAGACTTTCTAGAACCTTCTTAGAAGAGATCAAACTCACACATGTAAGGAACGACGCAAAACGACGGAAACCAAGATGTATGCCTTTTAAAAGGCAAATGCAATCCCATCCCTTCATTTCCTAAGGTCATAACTCATTGATTTTTCATTCAAATCTCACACGTGAATATACCAAATTGAATCCCTTGGAATGAGGAATCCAGCAAAGAAAACGGCTCGTCAATCCGAGGTCTATAGAAAAAGTTATGGCCGATTAAGTGGACATAGGCAGAAGGCGACACAGTGCCTGTCGCCTTCAGAACATGAAGGCGACCATGATCTTGTCACCTTCTGAAAAAGACCACGAAACGGCCTGATTTTTGGTATGGGTCGCGACCATGATGTTGTCGCTTTATGGTAGCGACGTGTCGACCTGTTGCTACCTGAAAATGACGTTTGGGTTGCTTTTTCTACCTATTTCCAACTCCGACTTGGATTGGGTTTGATAGCTGTGGATTTGAAAAATCAAAACAAATGCTAGGGTGATCCAAATCGAGTGAAACCACCTTTGTTAGTTAGATACTTCCAATACTTTGTACATTAGCAAATAATTGAGAAACAAAGGATATTTGACTAGGTAATAAAATGTATTGTGACTGACTATGTGAATCTGACATAGTGGTAATGTTCGGACTAATACTCTCACTACAGTAAAAAAAAATTGGGGAAACTAGTACCAAATGATAGTAGACGCATGGGGTAACAAGTTCTCTGTTGAACACTTGGTCTAGAAATGACTCCACAAAGAGGTATGGAACTTGTAACACAAGTCAAGGATAAACTGCAACAGTACATTGTCGAAATCATACAAGATTTAATTCGTGACAAAGGATGGATAAAAATTAGGGCTTTTAGGGGCAAAATATGCCTAACATCCATCAGTAACTCTAGTTAAAATTTGAGAGCACGAGGTTGAGTATACATGGAGATCAAGAATAAAGAAGAAGGGTCGGGTTCATCATATTTGCAGAATTTCAAAAATAGAGATCAAAAGATTGGCTCGATGAAAAAGAGTGAAACAAGAGGGCTTTTGTTCCTGATGTATGGAACAATCTACATATGGATTTAATTGAGTTTTACTCGTGAGAATGCCTACCTTTAGTCGTTTTACTCTTCTAGGGCTAGAACTTGAAGAACAAAGGAAGATGCTTGAGAGGACCTTCTCCCCATGAATTCTCCTCCTCCTTGGCCTTCTCTCCACGTCCAGCAAGCCCCAGCAAAGTTTCAGGGCTGGCCATGGAGAGTTAAGAGAGTATTTAAGCTAGTAAGGTTTCATATTCCTACTACTACTCAAATTTCTCTTTAATTACGAGATTTCCTAACTCCTTCTTTCCTTCCTTGCTTTCCAACTTCTATTTGGGTTAGATTGAGGTCTAAATTCGTGCTAAACCATATGGGGTAGGTTTAGGAATCCAATTCCATCTGAAATTGCTTATTTAATGCATTAAATGTCTCTTTTCTATTTAAGTAATATTTAAGTTGCGAATTTAGGGAATTTTCCCATTATTCTTCTTTTTAAAATCCTTATTTTGGACCACTAAATTCTAATGAGTCAATTTAACCAAGCCCATTATTTATTGGAATTTATCTTATAGGTTTGTCCCTTTTTAATTAGGGACTAATAGAGTTATGAATGTTATTGCATTTTCTTATTTGATTTTATTCATGGGCTATAAGAGGTCCATTGGTCCAAACCCGATAATGGTTATTCATTTCATGATGTTGGAAATCTCTTCGACATGTTCGTTTAATTTATGGGTGTGTTATTTTTCCATGTTAACGGTTTTCCGACTTAGTTTCCTAATTTGGATAATTAGTCACATTGTGACGTACGTCTAGCCAATTGGATTTTTCGTTGCATGAATTCGTTCTTGGAACACTTAGGGATAATATTTGGAGTTGATTTACAATTTTTACGAAATTTTTAGATGTGTTCTTGCACATACGATAATGGTACGTATCTTTCTATTATTCTATTTTTATAGAAATTTATTATTTCAAATTTTTAAATACGAAATTTTTCGGGTTACTACAGCCATTTATATTATCAAGATTTAATCTATGACAATCAATCACTATACTATGTTTTATTGGTTGACAAGAAGCTCGACCAAAAGTGCTATCTCTACTAGTGCACCTTTGTGCAAATGTTACGTGCTATTTCGTTACATGGCCAATCTGTTATCATGCTTGTTGTGTTATACTCTCATGAAAAGTGCTATTATTTCTCATTATCATGCGACATTGCTCTCTTGACTTTACTTGATCGTTCTCTCTAGTTATCCTGCTCTACAAGACATTAATCACTTAAAGCATGTCTATTTATATGAGATATTAAGTCCTACTGGACGATTATTGCTCATCCTGCACTATTTATTTCATGTGTTTTAGGTGAGTCTGATGGAGACTACCAAACTCACGAGGACGGGAATGAGGAAGTGCAGGAGTGACCTATCTTTATGACAACCATTGATTTTAGTAGTTAGTTAGTCATTAGTTAGTAAATTTGTAATAGTTTGGATTGAATAAAGTACTATGGGCCCTAGTTTTGGCTCTGATTAGTGAATGTAATAATTGGATAGAGGAGTTATTAATGAAGTTGAATTTTATTTGGTGTTATTCCAATTGTGAAATAGTTTGATGTCTATTTATCGCTCTATACTATTTATTTAACTATATTACCATTCCGATATTCCACGTTGAGGCATTACACAAAGGGTTGGGATTATACTTACAGGGCAGAACCGAGGCAGTAAAGGATAGCAAGTCAAGACCCGGGGTAGAACTGGGGTACAAACCAGGCAAGTTAGATTCCAAACAGGGGCAGCCACTTACTTGGTCCCTGTACCAGCACTTCAAGAAGGGGCCACTGCATCCAAGGAGTGAACAAACCTCTACCATCACTGCTAAACCTTCACACAATAGTTCACCCTTCGCCACATATAAACCTGCTGAAAATCTCAGGCCCCAAAAACAGAGGAAAAGGGGCGATGTTGAATTAGAGTGGTATCGGTGGTTTGACATGAGCGACATCGCTGTTTCGTTGAGTCAACTCTTCACACCGACAGAAACTGAGAAGCTGGGAGCAACTACAAGCAGAAGTCAGCTAATAAATGAACAGACAGATGAAGCCGAGCTAGGCACACATTCTGAACAAGATGCCACTACAACCAGGTTCGGGGCGGGCCTCTTTTCTCTGGGCATCGCGCCCACTCTCCTCCAGGCCACCACATGGCCTTTCTTTATTTCCTCGAGTATTCCTCGGGCACCGATGCCCCATTTTGCAATCTCTCTCCAATCTCCTGAGCAGACGCTCATTCTACAACTCCCTCTTACCAACAATCTCCCTCCACTCGAGCATACACTCATTTCTCAACTTTCCAGATTGGCGATCTCACCTCGCCCTCTCTTTATGATCAATAAAAATCCTAAAAATTCAAATAACATTGAAAATTCTAAAAAAAAATACCAATTTTCAAATGTCTAATTCCATCATCTTCGTTAAGGAGACCTCCTATCTCTCTTCCAAGTGTGCCTCAACATACGGGCCACTCCTCCCCGGTCTGATGACCAATCTCCTCTTTCCCTCCTCGCAGGGACTCCCTTACCCCTCCACGCAGGGGACTTTTACTGCTTTTCCTCCTCCTCCACCTTCCCCTGCACAGGGAAATTCTTTTACTGCTTTTACTCCTTCTCCATCTTCCCCCACGTAGGGACCTTCTTTTACTGCTTTTCCTACTCCTTCACCCCATGTTGTAGATTCTGGTAGTTGTAATGAGAGTCTAGGTCAAGATAGGGTTAATCTAGGGGTAGTATCCAAGAAGAAGTCCAAGGATAAGAGGGTTCCACAACTGATCTAGCCCCATGTCTAGCAATTTCAGAGTTTATTGAAGAGCCATTGCAGTTGCCGGATATAGAATATGAGCAGTCGTTGTGCCTAATTGATGATGGGTTCGGAGTCTATGAGATCATGGATGACGACGACCCAATTGAGGAAGGTGATGAAGAGTTCGAGGATGAGGCTGACGCGTTCGCAAGTGGAGTTAAAAGATTCGATGAATCGTCAGCTGCCGTAGAAGAAACCACCAAGGAAATCAATATGGGAACTGAGGAAAATCCTACGACCGTCCTCATAAGAAGTAACTTATCATCCGCTGAAGAGGAGGCAATTATTGAGGTTCTTAGAGAATATAAAGACACGTTCGCTTGGAGCTACGAGGATATGCTAGGACTGGACGCTGCACTTGTTGAAATCCATCTCACACTAAAGCGGGGTCAGTCGCCATTAAGCAGCAGTTGAGACATTTCCACCCTCAGATGGCTTTGAAAATGAAAGATGAGGTCGACATGCTCCACAAAGCCAAATTCATTAGCGTCGTACTTTATCCAAATTGGGTGGCGAACATTGTCCCGGTCATGAAAAAGGACGGAAGAGTCAGGATTTGTATTGACTTCCGGGACCTCAACCGCACGTGTTCTAAGGATGATTTCCCTTTGCATCACCTCGACATGCTCATAGACAATACGGCCGGGTATGAAACCCTCTCCTTCATGGACGGCTTCTCAGGGTACAATCAAATTAAGTTGGATGAGGAAGACCAGGAGAAGACATCATTCACTACACCATGGGGTACATACTGCTATGTGGTCATGCCATTTGGACTTAAGAATGCTAGAGCTACTTATAAGAAAGTAATGATGGTCATCTTTCATGACCTGATTCACATTTACATTGAGGTGTACGTGGATGACCTGGTGGTAAAATCAAGAACATTGGTTGAGCATCCTGGGGTTCTAACTAAGGTTCTGCAAAGATCAAGAGAGTACTAATTGAAAATGAACCCTAAGAAGTGTGTATTTAGTGTACCATCGGGTAAACTCCTAGGGTTCATCGTGAGCAAGAGGGGTATTGAGATTGATCCCAATAAGGCGAAGGCGATAAGAGAGATGCCTCCTCCCAAGAATTTGAAAGAAGTTAGAGGATTAATAAGAAGATTGCAATTTATTCGCCAGTTTGTCTCGGGACAAGAAGTGTCAGGCTGCTTTTGACAGACTGAAGGAATATTTAGCTACTCCTCCTGTCCTAAGGCCGCTGACTCCAGGCAAACCTCTAATTCTCTATGTATCCATTTTGGAAGACTCTGTAGGAGCTGTCCTTGCACAAGTGGATGAAGAAGGCAAGGAGAGGGCAGCATACTACTTGTCTAAAGTTCTCAACCCCTGTGAGCAAAGGTACACAACAATGGAGAAGACATGTGCCACTCTCGTGTAGGTAGTGCAGAAATTGAAGCACTACTTTCTCGCTCATGAGGCCCACCTTATCGCCTGCATAAATCCTATCAAGTTTCTTCTTGAAAAATCTATTCTTACTGATAGGCTAGCACATTGGCAAAGCTTTCTCTCCCAGTTTGACATCACCTACATTCAGGAGAAATCTATCAAATGCTATGCCATAGCAGAACATCTCTCTCATCACCCTATTCCACAATTTGATCTTATCCGTTTAGAGTTTCCAGATGAGGAATTAATGTCCCTTAGCCGATCTGATCTTATGTGGACATTGTATTTCGATGGAGCTCTGAATTTTCATGGAAAGGGTATCGGGATTGCTCTACTATCACCTGAAGGGGTCACCATTCCACGGGCTTATCAGCTGGCATTCCTTGTCACCAACAATATAGTTAAGTATGAAGCCCCATTGGCCGGCCTTGAGCTCGCCCATTTCTATGGTGTCACCCATCTACGAATAGTAGGTGATAGTCAACTGGTTCTACGCCAAGTGCTTACCAAATACCACACTCAAGATCCCAAGCTCAAGCCATATCAAGAACTTGCCTCAGCTTACGCCAAGCTATTATCCAACTTGTCTTTGCCCATGTACCTCGTCACCAAAATCTTCTAGCAGACGCTCTTGCCACTGTCGGCGCAACTCTCCACATGTGTTACCCTGGGGATTTTGACAGCATCCAGATTGCACAACGTCGTATCCCAGCTTTTCAAGACCCAGTGTTTCTATGGATCAAAGATGAGATGTTGAAGAAGATAGAAAGGAAGGGCAAAACAGAAATCATGTTGATGGAGCTAGAAGAGCAATTGGATGATGAGGAGAAACCATGGTATTATGAGATAGCTAAGTATTGCAAATATCAGACGTACCCTGAGGAAGCCACAACTGATGAGAAGAAGACAATAAGGAGAATGTCCCAAAAATACACATTGGTTGGAAACACTCTTTATAGAAGGAGACTCACCGGTGTTTTACTTAGATGCCTGGATGATGATGAAGTGTTGAAAGTTGTTGAGGAGGCGCATTCAGGTGTGTGTGGTGGCCATGTGAATAGCTAAATGTTTGCCAAGAAGATCCTTAGGCAAGGTTTTTAATGGCCCACATTAGAGATCTATGTCCGTCAGTGTGTCAAGTGCCAACTGCACGCTGACAAGATCCACGCTCCATCCTCTACACTCCACCCAATATCCTCCCCATGGCCTTTCGCTATGCGGGCTTTCGACATCATTGGTACCCTTGGTGATCCAAACTCCCAAAATAAATCCAAGTCATACATCCTCACAGCAACAGAGTACTTCACTAAGTGTGCAGAAGCTGAAGCATATGTAGAGGTCAAGGCAACAACTGTATGCAAGTTTATCATGAAAAACATCATCACCAGATTTGTCATTCGAAATACCATCATCACTGACAACGGACTGCAATTTATCTCTTAGGAGCATCGTGACCTCTGCAACAGGTATAAAATTGCATTGCATCATTCATCTCCATACTATCTGCAAGGCAATGGCCAAGCAGAGGCTATAAATAAAACCTTAATCAAAATCATAAAGAAAACTTGTGAGGCTAATAAGTTCTCGGATTGGCTAGAAAAGCTTGTAGAAACTCTATGGCCTACTACACTTCAATCCATACTCCAACGGAGCAGACACCGTTCGCCCTCACTTATGGAATGGAGGCTGTAGTACCACATGAGATTCTCATTCCCTCACTAAGAATCAGCTTGACAAGGACTTGTTAATCGATGAGTGATGTGAATCTCTCCTTGCACAACTGGAGCTCTTATATGAGAAGCATCTAGTCGCCGCAGAACACACAATATCATATCAGAATAGGCTCACACGTTTCTACCAAAATAAGGTAATTGAGAGAAAATTCAAAGTCGGTGAAATGGTAATCAGGAGAATCCTTGTAAAACCCGGTGGTCCCCGATCCAAACTCCAACCAAACTGGGAAGGGCCGTACGTAATCAAAGAAGCATATCCAGGCAATGTGTACAGGCTAGGGAATGCGGAGGGTGAGGAACTCTCCCACCCTTGGAATGGGCTCTACCTCAAAAAATACTATCCCTAGATAGGTGTTTGTACTTGCATGGTACACGGAACCTAAAATGAAAATTTGTCTTTTCTAATTCATTTTTCATTCTTGGTGGGTTAACTTGAGGTGTCGACAATCACACAGGTTTACACGCCCACCCCTAGAAGCTAGAAGCACGAAATCTAAGGAAGATCAATGCCTAACCAAAAGTTTAGGACATTACCTTTTCTTTCCATTCGGTCCGCCAATAGAAATGGGAACCTGAGGGATCGACCTTTTAATCTGTCCAAAGCTCAAATGGGTAGATGTCATGGCCCAATAGGGGAAAAGAAAGAAACACAAATCAAAGTAAAAAGAGCCAAAACAAGGCAAATCATAAATAAAGAGCACGTCAAGAGTGGCAAAGTCCCCGCAGAGATCCAAATGGACCTGGTTGTAAGCGTGACAAAACCCCATAAGCCAAAAGACTCAACCCCATTGAGTGTAGGGCAGAGGATTGAGCATCTCCCCGGTCACCCAGACTGTTGGTAGACGTCCTAAACGTCATCTTCCCTTCTCCCCTACAGGTATGTCCTAGGTTCAAGGCAAGGCAACGATCAACTGAAGAGGACGTCGCCAAAAGCCACCTTGGGTGAAGGCATCACTTAAGCACCTCCAACATCTGTTTAATGCACCTAAGAATCATTAATGAACTTTTAATGATGACTGAGTAATTGAAAGGTCCAAGTACCATATTTTTCCAATTAGAGCACATCCTCTTCATTCTGCGTGTCTTTTTAGAAGGGACTATCCCGGGTTATGACTCATATTTCAAAACAAAAAAATAGAATATTTTAAAGTAAAAAATAGAATATTTCAAAATAAAAAAATTAAATATTTCAAAATCCAAAAAATTGAATATCTCAAAACCTAAAAAAATAGAATATTTCAAAATTCATTTTTTTTGAATATTTTCAAAACCTCAAAAAAATACATAATTTTAAAATAAAAAAAATTGAACATTTCAAAATCCAAAAAAAATTGAATATGTTGAAAACAAAAAAAAATCACACCCCATTTGTATGAATGCATCGAACACATGTTCATTTTTTTTTAATTTCATGTTAACATTTGCCTGCATGCGTGTCACATTTTAATTATATCATTTCCATTTATTTACGCCTTATTCAAATAAAGGCTCATCCCCTTGACAAGATCATGAAGCCTAATTCGCCTAATGCGCAAGGGGCTGAGTCAAAATAGTTATTTAACTTGTTTGCTCAAGTGCTTTTCAGGCGAGACAAGAAAAAAGGCAAAGACACACATGCTGTTTATATCAGGGCCAAAAGGAGGGCCAACCCCAAAGTACGTCATATAAAGGTACCCCATCGGGTACACATCATCATGAAAAGCAGAAAAGTGAGAGAAGTACAAGTCATGAAGGTGGCCTAGCTCTCGCCACCACTCACGGCTAGTCAGGGGTGTCTGATGCTTTCAGCCTCGCCGGGGTCTACGGTCGAGCGAGGAGCCGGTGGCCTCATGGAGGCGCGGGAGTCGGTAGACCTCTGGGCACCTCGCCCCTCCTAGACATTCCTCTGGTACTCATAGGAGGTCACCAGGTAGCTGGCAGAGTACGTAATAGCTCGCCCCTCTCTCACGAGACGCTCACGGCCGCACCGATACCAGTCCTTTGCCTCGCGCAGTAGACACTCGGAGATGCCCAACCTCGTGCACACATTGAGGACTTGCTGGGAGAGACTCTCCCGCTCCTCTGACCATCGGCTGCGCTCTTGCTCCCACTGGCTGTGCTCCTCTGCCCACCGGCTGTGCTCATGCTCGCGCTCCCTCTGCTCCATAGACAGCGTCACCCGCAACTCCGCAGCCTCATGAGGAAGGTCCGCGTCGAACTGGGAGGCTTGAGTACGCAGCTCGGACAACTACTGCGTCTGCTCTGTCACCTCGGCACTCGCGAGTGACACCTGGGTGATGGCGCTGTGGAGCTTGGCAGACTGCACATAAGCCAACACATGTAAGTATAAAGAAATTCATTTTCATATGCATAATTGCGTTACTTACCCATGCAGTGAGGTCACGCTCTGCCCCCTCCGCTCGAGCCACCGCCATCGCCAACTGCGCCCGAAGAGAGGTCACCTCTGGGTCTGGAGCACTCATGCTCGTGGAGGCACCTGTGGCGTCGGTATGCTCCATAGTGGCCTGTGTCGCACACTACATATTGAAAATCAAGTCAGTACATGGTATGGTAAAGAAAGCAAAGGTATGATATTCTAAACTTACCAGAGTCGCCAGGGCCTCACGTGCCTCTAATAGCTAGGCCTCTATGCTCGCCAACTTGGCCCGCAGGGTGTCGATCAGGCCGTATCGAGCATCCTGCACATGCACACATTCATTAGATCAATCATACATATAATTAATTAATAAGCAAAGGTTTAGAAGTGCATACCCTAGTCGGCCTCATGTAGTCCCGGTCCCCATAGACCTCTTGGTATCACTGGAGGTAGGCAAAGCTATCGGCAGCATCCAACTCCACCAAGTAGCCTCCCTGCTGCCAGTCCGCATACTGGTCGGGGAAGCGGAGATGCCAATCAACCCTCTTTGCCTTCCCCCTTGTCCTCCTCCTGATCCCCTTTGGCTCTACCTCATCGGACCACACCTGGTGCAGCCCGAGCGTCCTCATGGCGAGCCGCAGGCAGAGCGGCTCGATCTCATTTAGGCAGTGGACCCACAGGACCCGCCCAAAATGAGGTCGGCCACTCTCTACGCATGGTTGGCCATCGTCCATCATGCTCACATAGGGCTGCCACACCACCTGCACACATGCATATGTCACATCACATGTCATAAATTATAATAAATGCATGAAATAGAAAGATGACATAGAATATGTACTAGGAGGGCTGGGAAGTCCCGGATGTCACGGCGGAGGGAGAAGGACGCAGCCATCACCACCAGCAACCACCTCTGAGCCAGGGGAAGTGTGTCGGGATGCACCTCGGTCGCCCTCCCCAGGGGGATGTAATAATAACTACACACCTGCAAGCATGAACACGGTGATTAGTTTGACTAACAATTTTAAATGCAGGTAACTTAAGCAACCAAGAAGAAAGCATACATGGAGAAAAAGGGCGAATCTGCCCACTGTCATCTCGCGGTCGGTGCCGCTGGAGAGGTCTGTGAAGGTATGCGCTAGGAAGGCCACACCCCACGTGTACTGGCCTACCCTCTCTAGATCCTCTAAGATCTCTAGAAACCGGCAGTGGATGCCATCTCCCTTCGTGCCTAGCAGCATCTTCCCCAGAAATAGTACCAGGAACCTCCTCAGATCCCAGTCTGCCCTCTCTGTGTCCTCAAGGTCCTAGCAGTAGACTGCCCTCTCCAGCCCCGCCACCCACTGCACAAACTGGTGTAGCTACTCCTCCCCGGTCTGCCTCACCCCTCGCAGACTGAGACTCTCCAACAAAACTACTCGGTCGACCATCCTCCGGTTGCCGAGCTCATCCTCCCCCAATGGCTTCATCCTCAACAAATTTTGGGTGTGCTCCGTACAGTATGTGTAGGTGACGCCAGCCACCACCTCCCCGTCCACCCGCAGTCCCGTAATCCGTGCCACGTCCTCCAAGGACGGCACCATATGCCCCTAGAGCATCAGAAACACCCTGCTCACTCAGTCCCATCGCTCCCTAAGGGCCTTTAACAGGGGGCTATCCACATAAAAGGGCTCGATCTCTAGGATCGGCCCAAACCCCATTCCCTGGACTCTCTCTCTCTCTCTCTCTGGAAGTCTGGGAGCCCCTGGTATGCCGCTATTACCAGTGGACAATAGATGCGCAGCCTCATAACTCCCTGCACATTAAAAAGGCAATTGCAAAAATTAGAACACATTTAAAACATGTCAAACAGCTCAAAACATGCCCAATTCCCCTTCTTAGGTAGCTCTTTTGAATCGCGACCAACTCAGTGGTCGCGCTTCTGCTTGAATCGCGACCGTTGAGTCGGTCGCGATTCATAGTGAAATGCGACGGCGCAAGCCATCGCGATTCAACTCCTTGAATCGTGACGACTAGTGTCGTCGTGATTCACCCTCTTCCCTTCTCCGGCCCGATGGCCTTCCTCCTCCTCTCCCTCCTCACGAAACACAGGGGGTAGGGTTAGGGCACTCACCGTATCGCCTCGTGGGGGAGCTTCGCGCCCTCTCCTCGATCCCTCACACCAGAGTTATCCACACGGTCCTTCTTCTTCTTCCTCCATTGCTGTCATCGTCCCTTCCTCCATCGCCGGCGCCTCCTCCTCCTCCTTCATCACCGC
The DNA here is from genome assembly GCA_014218235.1 of Colocasia esculenta. Classification (NCBI taxonomy): domain Eukaryota; kingdom Viridiplantae; phylum Streptophyta; class Magnoliopsida; order Alismatales; family Araceae; genus Colocasia; species Colocasia esculenta. The sequence goes on along the minus strand of CM024760.1, from coordinate 26,689,848 downwards.
CGCCAAATCCTCCCCCGCGGCGATAAGTTCTTCCACCATGAGTTGAGCTGCCGTACCCGACGTCTCAACCCCTTCTTCTATCATCACCATCGGCGTCGGTGCCATGGATTCCTCCCCTCGTCGGCATTTCGCGGCCGACATCTTGGTCATTAGGAGGTGAGAGAGAAATGAGAGTTCAGAGATCGAGAGATGAGGGGGCTTGAGATGGGAGAAATTGGAGATGAGAGAGCTCGAGAGAGAAGGGAAGCGAAAGGAGAGCATGGAGGGGTTCTCAAGTGTTTTGTAGTTTCTGGGACCATTTAGAAACGCGACGGACACAATCGTCGCAAATATGAGGCTGCTATTTAAAATGCGATAGAGGCCGTCATCGCAATTCAGAAGACCATCATTGCCCCGACACTGAGTTTAAGGCGCGCGAATTTTGAATTTCGAGGTACAATTGAAACGAGACGGGGCATATGGTCACAATTTAATGTTAAGTGTGACGGCCTAGGCGGTCGCGGATCATAAGGTGAAGCACGACGCTTGTGTCCGTCGCGATTCAAGAAGCCCACCCGAGGGCTAATTTTTTTAGGAAAAAATGTACGTGTATTGGATTATACAATCATGAAAGACAATGTAATTTGGACATGTAAAAGATGCAATTCAATTCTTATTGATGATTTAATTTTGGCATTTATAAATAGCCACTTTGGGCCATATTTTCAGAAGTTCTTTCACATAGGTCATCCATTCTTCCTCCACCTCCTCCACATGTGGGACCTGCCGCCTGAAAGAGCAGACCTTCCACAACACTTTGATGGTGTCCCCCTCTTCTCCGTCATTGTTGGTACCGATCTCCCATCTTTTGATCGGCGGTAGATGAGATGACCCCTCGAAGTGGAAGCCCGAGCACGAACTCGGTCGCCCCAATCAGTCACAACTCCACACCGGGTGCTAGCTGTGTCCGTAGGTCCTTGGCTAGAAGAGGCGCAGGAGTACAAGTGAACGTGTTCCTAGGCATGCTTTGGAGATGATCACGCCAATCTGCCCGCGTCTTGAATTGTGGCACACAGTTTGCCACGCGCTCTTCTAAGCACACCAAGCCGTCCATATGACGGAGCAGGCTCTTGGAAAAGATCTAGAACAAGATGGTAGCTTCGTTATTCATGTCAAAATTAAAGTGTAGATCAGTCTAGCATGTGAATAAAAGCATAGAAGCATACGGAGGCCTACCTAAGCTTGCCGCCGTGAGCCCGCTGTAGAGGAAGGCTAGCACCGTCGGTCCCAGTCTCTCTCGCTCCCATATGCTGCATACCGTACTAAGCTGCTCCTCTTCAAGTATATTGTCCACAGATGGAGAGAGAAGCACACCCGCCAGGCATATGGAGAATCCTTTCATCACTCTCTCCACCTTCACATCATCCTCCGCCTTGGGTATCTCCTTCATGGTCCAAGCCGCTAGCTTTTGCAAATTTATCCCCTTGCCGGCTTGGACGTCCTGGGCCGCTCTTCCGCTCCCCATGAAGCTCTTCCTTGCCTGTAATGCTCCTTGGCATGATGGCCATTTCATCCTCATCTCCCCTCTTCATCCGCTTTAAGCCTAGCAATATTTCAACTTCTTCCAATAGGATGGTTGCTTCAAAGGTTTTGAAGAGGAAGGTGTGGGTTTGTGGATGCCATAATTCTACAAGTGCACCCATGACCGCCCATTCAAGGTGGACCTCATGGTATCGTTTGGCATGGACATCAAGATTTTGGATTCCCCACCTAGAGAGGATGGCTTTCATGTCCAGGCTAATGAAGGCGGTCAATTTTTGGAGCCATGGGAGACGCATGTATCTCCTCGTACCCGGGAAAAGTGGATAATCCTATAGGAGACAAGGTGTGATTTAGCATGGTTATGGTATGAGGAATATGACAAAAGTTGGTTTGGCCATGATAGAGGATGGTTCTTGCATGCATAGAGATGGGTGATATGGGATTGGTGCATGGAGACATGGGTATAGGAATTTGGCCATGAGAAGAGGTGGCATATGGAGATTGGCGCATGATGAGCATGGGTTATGGCACATGGTCATGGGATGATAGGTTCGACCAGTTGGAAGAAGAAGACAAAGAGAAAATAAAAGAAAAAATAGAGGGAAAGAACAAGAAAATCAAGAACATAAGCATGAACATTGAAGAACACACTAAGAACAAGTCAAAATCAATGCTAGAAATCACATCAACTCACCAATTTGGCTTGAATAAGCTTGCATATGCGTCCATCCACCTTGCTTAACCTCTGAAACCCCTCAACCCTTGGCTTCTTGGATGGGGGAGCATCACCATGCTCCATAGCTTCAATCTTCAATTCTCCTTCTCTTCTTCTTCTACCAAGACAATTTCTTGAATTCTGATCTTTGGAGAGGTTGGAAAGCATGAGAAGAGCAGGAGAGGGGTGTTTTTAAACCCCCATGGCCACACAGGCAAGCCCAAAGCATGGCAAGGAATGCAAAACAGGCAAGAAAATCAAGCCTCGGGTGGAAGTTTCAAAATCGCAACCGACAGATACGTCGCGATTCAAGCGCCTCACTCCGACATCCATTGCTACTAGTGAAGGTAAATCGCGACCACATAGGTCGTCATGATTTAGGTAAGTAAAACGTGTCCACATACCCTATCGCGATTTTTAAGCAACATTATTTTGATATTTTGTGTTCTATTATTTGTTGCTTGTCAATGCTAATGAATCTTTGAGCGCAGGTTTTGCGTACGTCTCTCGCCGTACATATCATGACCACTTTCGGCGAATCTCCAACCTGGTATTGTATCATTGCATTATACTATATGTTATACTTTATTAGAGCATATCAAGGACCTCGAGGCTCTGATGAATCTGGAATTTGAGTTCCCCTCCACCACCAAAAACAGTGATAATTTCAGAGGATTCTTACGACTTGAGGATAGTTCGCTACGCTTTGCAAGAAGGATGACGGATTCTATCCGGTATCTTGACTTCAGCATCGTGACAATATTATCCTTGATTATTTTATATTTTCCTTTGTTTTAATCTTTTTCTTTTAGCCCACCATGTATCATGTAGGACTTAGCACATTTCCGGAAGATTACTCTCATGCTTAACTGAAGAGAACTACTTATCTCAATTCCAATTAACATGAAATATTCCATTCCAAGTCAAGTACTCAGTCCATATTTTCGATGTTTGAAGAACGTCTTTTGAGAAACTCCTTGTTTTGGATTCCTATATCAATTCATCTATTTTCCCATAGATCCACCTTGGCTGCAGCACGTCCACAAGCTGGTAAATGCTCCCCAATGGTGAAACCTGCCGAATTGTGTCCGTAGGTACTTCCCCGACTCTAGAAGTTGATCTTTCTCCCTTTCGTGCCCACGTGCACATCCTTTCCCTTCGTCCAAACATTGAGTTTTCTCTTGAGATTTTCTACAAGCCGCTTCATGGTGATCTGAAGAATAGCTCATGTCGTATGTTGTTGAGGCATGTATCATCACACCTTGGTGTCTACTTTTAAGTCATTCCACTTCATTCCACTCAATTCACTTCATTTCATTGCTTTCATCTCATGTACCATCCCACTCCATTTCCTTGCAAAGTAGACGCCAAGGCGAGGTAGCTGTAGACACACCTTTTGACAACATATTGAGTACATTTCATGTTATACCACAATGTCTCAAAGTGGCTCTCTTCAATTAACCTCTTGAGTGATTTTCCTATTTTTTCCAAATTGTTTAGGATTTTTAGAAAATTTTCTAGGGTTTTGAAGGGGTCTACTATGCATAAGTGATTCGCGACGGACACAGTGGTCACGGTTTAGGGAGCTTGATCCGCGACGGTTCAAACCATCGCGTATCACGCTTCCTTTTCTAGTGCTTACTTTATTTTGAATCGCATCCGCTTAGGTCGTCGCGTTTAAGAGTTTCCAATTTCAAATTATGGTAAATTCCAAAATTATTCTTGGAAAGATTTTCTTGCTAACTAGAATCGCATCCACATGGTCCGTCGCATTTTGAGCCTTCCATCATATGAAGATCGATTACCATCAGAACATCGATTCTTTCAAATATGTGACCACTTATGTCGTCGCGATTCAACATTTCCATTTATTAAATTTGGGAAAGAATCAAACCGGTATTGGAAGTGTTTGAAACACGTCGGTCTATGTCGTCGCGATTCTAAAACCTGCTATAATTGATGTTTGGAAAGGCTTAATCAGAGCAAGTCGATCTTTTGAAACGTGACGCTTTAGTTGGTTGCGATTCACATCAATAGGTGACCACTGTGTCCGTCGCAATTCACCAAATTTACCCTTATAAAAAGACCCCCGAGGGTATTGTTTTAGACATCCCAAGCACTACGACGAAGCCCTGCCGCACTAAAGAGTCAAACTCCGAGCTAAAGAAGAAGAACCCTTCTCTCAAGCCATTGGAGTCTCCATCAAGTGGAGTCCATTCTCTAAGCTCTCAAGCTTTTAGAGCAAGGAGGAGGCTTCTTCCTCTTCGGACATTGCAGCAGCGGGCTCATTTCGCCAACTCTTCTTTTCCCCTTCATTATTTTATTTAATTCATCATTTTAGTTCATTCATCACCCATCATAACCCACACACTCACACTTCATTCACTTCACACCCATTCCTTTAGGGGTTTAACACCACCTCCACGAGGTGTGTTGAAGCCCATGCCACTGTATTTTTTTATACATTTCTTTGAATTCGGTGCTACACATCTTAGTCTAATCATTTTGTCACTTGTCTGCTTGTTTTCCTCTTTTTGCAAGGTAACCATCGAGCTAAGATCTTCTCTGCCGGCCGGCGGGTTGGAGGAGTAGAAGTCAACTCACTGCATTTCATCTCCCGCGATCTTTGGGTGATGGCAAGTACTCTCTGTGCCTCTCACTCACTCCTTCGGTACCCTCGTGTGCCTGGTGATCACAGTTCATATTCGTGCACACACGCACTTTCTTTCTCCCTCTTCTTCTTCCACATTTTAGTTTCATATCTCTTATTTTTTAAAAAAATCTTTTTTAATTACTCTTTGTGGTGTGTTTAAAACAAAAAGTACATTCACACAACTTATCTCTAAGTTGATTTGGAACGAGAACATCGACTATTGATCCCCATTTCTTGAGATGACTCAAATCTGATTTCCTCCTATTCCAAAGTTTATAAGGTGTACTTTCGATAGACATGGTGGGAATTCTATTTAAAGTATAGTTTACCGTAAGCAATACCTCTCCCCAAAATTTCCTAGGGAGACATGAATATGATAGCATACATCTAACAACATTCATCAATGTTCTATTCTTTATTTCTATCACACCATTCTATTATGGCGTGTAAGACATGGTGACAAACCTTTTTATTCCATGCTCTTGGCAATATACTTTAAATTCTTTTGAATTTTGTTCCCAACCTCTATCAGTTCTTAGCACCTTAATATTCCTACCTAATTATTTTTCTACTTCTACTCTATATTTCTTGAAGTAACTAAGTGCTTCTGACTTAGCAGAAATAAGGTAGACATAGGCAAATCTAGAAAAGTCATCTATGAATGTTATGAAATATTCCTTGTTATCATATGTTCTTACACTTAGAGCGCCACAAATATTTAAGTGGACCAACTCTAGAAATTCTTTTGATCTATGTCCTACTACAAAATGTTTCTTAGTCATTTTTTCAACTAAACAATGTTCACAAGATGATAATTCTATCCTTGATAAGGGTGTAGACATGCCATTTTCGCAACATATCGAGCAAATTTCATGTTATACTGCAATGCCTCAGAGTGGCTCTCTTCAATTAACCTCTTGAGTGATTTTCCTATCTTTCTGAATTTTTCTAGGATTTTTAGGAATTTCTCAAAAGGGGTCAAACGGGTCTGTTGAACTTAAATATTCGCGTCTGGTACAGTGGACGTCTTTTAAGGAGGTATGATCTACGGCGGGTAAAACCGACGCGCATCACACTTGCTTTTTCCGTACCTACTGTCTGGAATCACGTCTGACAAAGCTGTTGCGATTTAAAGTCAAAGTCTAAGCCATACCCCTAAAGTCGCGGCATTTAAGAGGGGTCACGTTTCAAATCATGAGAAATCAAGAAACACGTCCGGCTAAACCGATGCGATTAAAAGTCAAAGCCTAAATGTACTCCCTAAAGCCGCGGCATTTAAGAGCTCCCATGCTTCAAATCATGGAAAATTTATAATCACGTCCACTTAAGTCGCCGCGTTTTCAAGGCCATCAATCAAATCAAGATCGATTCTGTCAGAAGATCGATTCGTAGAAAAACACGGCGGTCAGGACGGACGCGATTATGAATCCTAGGTATTTTGGATACCGCTTTTCGCTTCTCCCTCCTTTCCCACTTCCGCGAGGTTCCTTCGGAGAGCCCTCAGAGAAGAAAAGAAAAGAAAGAAGAGAAGAAAGATGATGGCCCACAAAGAGGGGGGAAATAAAAGAAAATGGGGGACAAGGGTGGAAAAGCAGAAAAGGACAGAAAAGAAAAAGATTGTGATCGCCAGGCACGCGAGGGTGTCGAATGAAAATGCACGGCGAGGGATGCGGGTGGAAGAAGTGATCGCGGAGAATACCTGTTGGAGCATGGGAGGATGCGCGGGGGATGTGGGTTTTTCTTCCTCTACAAGCACAGCCGGCCATGGTAGAGGGCATTTTTCGTGTTGATTATCCTGAAAAATAATACAAATAAAAGAAGGGGATTAGCCACATGTGTAGTATACAACCCTAAATAAATGAAATGGAAAGAATGAATGGCATGGGGAACGACTTACCGTGTGGTGGCTTTTAAACCCCTAAAATGTAGGTGTGTGTGTGTATGCATGCATGTGTGTGTATGAAAAAGGAGTATAGGGGCCGCATGTGACCCAGAGGAGGTAAATGAAAAGAGCCACGTGGGCCCTGGAGGAGATGAAATGTAAATTAAAAGGGAGAAATGGGAGGGGGTGCTTCCCCAAACGGTAGATGGAGCGGCGGCGCTGCCGGTCGGACAGAGGAAGAAGGGGAAGATGCTTCCGCCTCGCTCTGCTCCAGTGCACGTGGAGGAAGACGACGGGGACGCCGGCTCCAAGCTCTGAGGAATGGGAACGTAGCTTGGCGTAGAAGGTCTCGCTGGGCCGGGGTCGAGATGGGAATCCGGCAGGGCTTCGCCGCAGTGAGTGGACCCCCCTATAAATGACCCTTGGGGGTCTATTTATAGGGGTGAAGTCTTTGAATCACGTCGCCTACAGGGGATGCGACCTTCAGAGTAAAATGCGTCCGAGCGGCAGGCCGCGATTAGAATTGCGTCGGGCCAGGAGGCCGCGACTTGGATTGGATCGCGTCCAGGCGGTAGGCCACGATTCGCAAGGTCAGTTTGATGAGATAGGTGCACGATTTCTGCCATGCTTCTTAATCGTGTCCAGTAAGGATGCCGCGATAAGGAGTAGAATCGCGTCTGCCATGGCTACCGCGACTTGAAACGCGGCGGCCATCGCCAATGTGATTACCTTAGGGGCAATTTTCGAGGCATGCGCCTATGTGCGTTGTCTCCTGACGTGGAATTATGATTTGACCTCTCTCAATTGCGTCTGCTGACAAGGATGCGATTACAAGATTTTCTCATGCCTAGGCGTGACGATTTTTTGGGCCACAGCCAACTTTGAATCGCATCCTGGAGGCAGGACGTGACTATGCATAGCCGACTATTTAAATAGCATTCGGAAGGAGGGACGTGACTATAAACTGAATTGCGTCGGCACCACATGACGCGATAAGGTGTTTGAATTTTATTTATGAAAATGCTGCCAAAAGTGGAATTGGGATCGCGTCGCCGATGGCGGACACGTTCATGAAGAAGGCAATTTTTGTAAATAAAATGGGAGTTCATTGTCGCGTCGTGCAGGGCCGACGCGTTAAGCGTGTAGTCGCGGCCGACTTGCCCGTCGCATTAAGGTAGCACCCATCAAAGCCATTACGTTAAGCCAGGGTATCCTGAATCATATCCGTGTTACTGGATGCCTTTAGAGACGCGGCTGCCATACCCGTTGCGACATGTAATTGATGCCTATAATTCCCGAGGGGCCCTGGAAATGAAGGGGAAGCACTGGGGAAGAATGGGGGTGATCCAGAATGATGGGGAAAACACTCTTGCAAGGTAAAAAGAGGGTCATTTGTGGCGTTACGGCGCAATATGAAATTTGCCCACGATGGAGTCGAATTCGTGTGTCTACAGGTATAGGCTATGATTACCAAATCATACGGATCTCTTAAATTACAATGTCTTTATCAGACACGATTCATCATGAAAGGCATCCACTGTCCCCGACGCGATTCAAGAACTTTGTCTATAAATACAGACCCAAGGGTCATTTGTTTGATAAGAATCCCAACGACGGCGAAGCCCTACCGAACCGGTGCCTCGACCTCAGAGCCCAAAATTCCTAACCCCCCGAGGCGAAGCCCTGCCGGATTAGAAGCTCACGTTCTAGAGCCAAGAAGGAGTATGCTCATTGCAAGTCATCCCATGTCTCCCCCCCCTCGGGATTTGGAGCCTCCATTCCTCTCACGAGCATTGGAGCAAGGTGGGAGGGGTGTCTCTTCATCCCCTTCATCCATCTGAGCAACGGGCTACATCGCCATTCCCCCTCCCTTCCGTTCCTTTTCATTTTAGTCTTCTTAGTGCATTTCACTCATTTCATGTTTCCACACACACATCATTTTCTTCTTATCTACTCTTTTAGGGGTTTAGCACCACCCCACGAGGTGTGTTAATGCCCTTTTAATGTCTTTTCATTTCACTTCACTTGACCTTTTACTACACTTCATAGTCTAATCCATCTTTCGCTTATTTCTTGTTGTCTACTTTTGCAAGGTAACCATCGGAGCTAAATCTCCTTTACCGGCCGGCCGGTGGAAGGAGGAAGAAGGGACAACTCCAGCAATCTTTGGTGAAGGTAAGTACGCACTTTCTTCCCTTTCCGCCCATTTCATTCGGTACCCTCGCGTATCTGGCGATCACACACCCTACCATCATGCACACACGCACCGCCTTCTTCCTTTTTTCTGCTTTTCCACCCATCTAACCCCATTTTCTCTCTTACATAGCAAAAGTCTTCAACCGTAACTCTTCTTCTTTTTAAATCATTCCTTCTTTGTGGGATCGTGTTTCGAGAAAAGAGAAACACCGTCGGCGATCACGGTGGGACACTTCTTCTTTTAGTTCCGGTTACCTCCTTCGGCTCCCACGTGTGCCCCTCCTTCGACACCCACATGTGTCACTCCTTTCATACCCCACGCGGTACACCCCCCTCCTTTCACACCCCACACAGTGCTATTTGATGTGGCCCATCGCCGTTACCAATTCGTAGTTGTGTTGTACTTTTCTCTACACTTTCCTACATGTGAATTTGATTTAAAAAAAAGAGAAAAAAAAATCACCATCCTGCTCCCTCCCCCATTTACTTACTTTCACCTGAAGAAAGCATCTTAATTCGGTCCTTATTTCATCCTATTTTAATTGTTTGGAAGCATGCTTTGTTGATTTACAGCTTTTCTTAATTGCTCGGTTGCCTCTTTTATCCACGTCCGGTACAGACGACGCGTCTTGTTTGTTGCTTTGTGCGGGGGACATGGCCGATGCGATTTGTGACAGAGTCCGGAGGCAGTCGCCTCAGTTCTTACAGCTTTTGCGAGCTGTCAGATCCGCGGCTGACTGAGCGGACGTGATTAAACTGAAGCGCATCCACTGTACTGGACGCGATTCATTCTGTCACAGCGAGCCTAGTGGTTCTATCATTTCTCTACATTTTGCATTTGTAGGGCATATTGCATCAGTCGGGGAACCTCCTTCCCTCATATCCTAGGCTCCACACACCCTTCCGGTGAAGGCAAGCTCTCCATTGGGCATTCCATCCCTTTGGACTAGCGAACCTTCTCCTGGAACCCCGTAAGTGTCCGTACCCCGTGGATTCCCTCACAGCGAACCGAGCTGGTTGTACCCCTCCGTTGACCCGGGTTAGCTATCCCATTGCATAGTGAGAGGTGAGCTTAGTTGTACCCTGAAGTATCCATCTTCTACCCAACTAAGATCTCACATGAAGTGACACACGAATCATTCAATCCTAAACGAGCATTAAGCTTTACAACTTGATTGAACCATCTTTGATTGATTTATATTATTGTTCAACTTGCTTGTTTGCTTGATTGCTAAAATTGACCAATACTATCATGATAATTTCAATATGGACTATGAGGATAGTGTTAGATCTCCATATTTTCAATCCCATGTCCGTCCATCTCACCACAGTGAGGGACAACCTTCCACTTCCTATGGTTACGTGCGCATACCGCGCACTAACCAATTTGATGTCCTCTCACATTTACCTCCAATCAGAACCCGGCAAGAGCCTTCCCCCCACCACGATTCCAAAGTCCAAACTGTCCTGCATGTACTTGATCAACTCACGCGTCAGCAACTAAATCTGATACAATCCTTGGTTGAGGGTGTGACTCCTCCTCCCTCTCCCTCCCCTAGGCACCCGCCTTTGTACATTCCGGCGACTTCGCCACATCCCCCTGTACATTCTTCATCACCTCGGCCCTCTGGCCAATTGCACTCCGGTGCTCCGATCCGAACGGACCAATCCTTGGGAAGGCCCATTGATTCAAGGCCACCCCCATGCACTCCCTCATATGCCCAGCGGCAACCCACTCCACTCCAAAATGCTCTTCTCTAAAAATTGAACCAAATGGAGAATCAAATCAATAAGCTTTTGAATCCCATGGGTGACCCCGTTGCCGCCATGCCGGCTCTCCCTCAAATCTATATTCATCATTCGGAGATGCCGTCGTACCGATTGTACAATGGCACGAGGAATCCCTACCTTCACATCAAAGAATTCCTTCATGAGTCCTCTCACTGGCAACGAGATCCCATTACTTTAGCATATCTATTTAGAAAGTCTCTTGATGGCCCCGCACTCGAATGGTTCTACTCATTAGAGCCAAGTGAGGCAGAAGACTTCTGCTCTTTGAATAAGAAATTCCTTCAAAGGTACAAAGACCATGTTAGTCCTTATCTCTCTATCACGGATCTAGCATCTGAGAAGATGAGGGCTAACGAGGAGTTTGTACAATTTTCTGACCATTGGAGGTCAATGGCCCTTAGACTACAACATGTGCTCTCGGAGTCAGAGCAAGTTAAAATCATCATTTCCAACTCTACTCCAAAGTTCAAGCACATTTTGGCCATGAACCAAATCACTTCCATGGAAGAGCTCTACGAGCGGGGACGTTACATCCAGATGTATCTGATGTAACTCCCCAATCATGGATCTATTCAATCAAGTTGGTCCGAAGCAGAACGGGTCAGTGGATGCCATCCACCATCCACCTCGCCACCATACAACGACCACATCATATACACCTAGACAACCTCCTATTTACCACAACATGCCTCTTCCCAGGCGTCCACTGATTCGTCCTCCTTAGACCCAACAACCTCCAACTAGGCCATACGACGCCCCTATCATTCATGAAGAAGCTCCTGTGCCCTACGTTGCACCTGCTCCGGTGCCAGCTCCCATACTTCCACAACTACTCCCACAATAGCCTTCACTTCCATCGCAGCCCATTGCTCGGTCCAAGGTTGCCACCAACCAACCCATCTGTGAAAACCACCTGGTGTTACGACAATGATCCTTCTGAGGTCATGTTCGTATGCCATTTGCCTACACCTCCTACATTACCATCCATTATTGCCAAACCCTCCACTATTAAACGCTCCATCATTAAACCACCTACCATCACACCTCCCATTGCGCCAACACCACTGGCAACCGAACCCGAGCAAACCTTTGCTATCATACACATTACACCCACCATATCCACCCCCATCCAACGGAGCGGGTGCAAACAAGTAAAAAGCAGCGAGCCTCGTCAGCAAAAGAAGGAAGCCCCGGGACCGGGCATGCTTTTCAAACTCAAAAATTACATTCCTCACATGCTGGTCATTGTTTAAGTACCGGGCACATTCACTGAGCGGGAGTCCTCCCTTCCAATCATGGCCGTCAAGTGGCCCTCCAATGATATGCCAATCATCAATGTTGCCAACAAATCGCATTTCAAAATACTCATAGGGAATCTCACCCTCCAAGCTCTCATGACCCCTTACACCATTGTTGCGAACCTTCCCACTCCAGTGAAGGGGTCAACCATGCTGATTGTGCTTACACATTCCAAAGCCAAATCCTTGGCACAATCAATCACTCAGGGGGTTGTGCCCCTTTCCATATCAAATGCTTTACAATCATTGGGCACGGTCCCCTTATTGTTGCTCCCAACTCCGTTAGTGGAACTCCCCACTACTTCTTTCAACTATATTCCAAGGGAGTTATCACTCATGCTTGAAACTCCGACGGAAGTCGACAACCCTCCAATCAACGAGAGACGTTCAAATTGTGCGAGAAGAGCAAGATCATCTACCCGCTGGGCAAAACTTGTGAGGAAATATCTGAGGGTCAGAACGCCAACTCCCAAGTGCAAGCATAAATGCCGGGCAAGGCAAAAGACTAGGGGGCCTCCATCTTTTTCATTTCCATTTCAATCATCTTTCGTACTTCTCAACACCTTCCTGTGGGTTCTCCACATTCTCTCCCCATGGGAGGCCTTTTATTTTCATCTTTTTTATAATCCATACTCTTGTACTGGGCATTACACCCCATTTTGTACTCCTTATTCTCCGCCTCGTGCCCCTCGTGGCACATCGTTATGTTCCCACCACTTTCCCCTCCGTGCCCCATGTGGCACAACCCATTGTTTTCACCCTCCATCTCATGCCCCTCATGGCACATCTCCACCCAGTGCCCCTCCTGGCACATCTCCACCCAGTGCCCCTTGTGGCACGTCTCCACCCAGTGCCCCACGTGGCACGTCTCCCTCCAGTGCCCCTCGTGGCACATCTCCCTCCAGTGCCCTACGTGGCACATCTCCTTCCTGTGCCCCATGTGACACCTTTCCTCCTCACGCCCCACGCAGTGCACCTTCCTTTCCGGCCCCTCGCAGCCCACTTGTTCCCTTCCCCCCTCCGGCCCATCCGAATTCTTTTCCTTTTATTGGGCACCACGCCCTTCTTCTTCTTCTACTCCCTCCGGCCCCGCCGAAGTCTCCAAAGTCTTTCCACAATTCTCTCCTTGCCATCGTTAATCAGGTCATCCGACCTTTCTCCCACTATTTTCGGGGTTTTAGTCCCCATGTAACCCTTTAATTTTCAGATAATTCTATACATTCTTCAAAACCTTGGAGTCTCGCCCCAACATAGGGCATTCGTCCTTCCATTACCCTCCGAACTCTTATATTATTTATCAATGTCAGAAAAAATCAGAAAAAAAAATCAGAACAAAAAAAAGAGGATGAATATTGAATATTGCCATGCTATCGCAGCACTCCCGTTATGAGAACTCTGCGCAAGGAGTACCAAAATTCCCTCCCGGGTCATTAAGGTTTTCCCTTGGCATGGGCACCTTACACACACTTCACGGCACCCTAAGCTGATTGCTTTGGAAGACACCGTCATTGTCACAACCATGCCTGAAAGGCACCAACGTTTGTTTCTCCCCTTATTCAGCCAAAGTATGGGTAGTAGAGGTAGTCTGGGCAAGGCAACCAACCCAAAGCGCTCTGTCATAAGAGGATGTCTCAAAACAAAGGGTGATAAATCAGATGACTAATAAACTTAAAGTCAAATGCATGTCAAGAGTGGTGAAGTCCCCGCAAAGATCCAAATGGACCTGGCCGTATGCATGCAAAATCAAAATCAAATAAATCAATCATAATAGGGCATGGCAAAGAGTGACAAAGTCCCTGCGGAGATCCAAATGGACCCAATCATACGCATGTCCCTACAATGAATGGTCTATTAAAAAATTCTAAAAGCCCCAATAATCAAGTGAGATTGAATCTTCTGACGGTTGTGCCAAGGAAGGAAGTCAAACCCAACCCCTCAAACACCCATATCAAGCTTATCCCCAAAAAACTTCTTCCCTTCTCCCTGCCAGACCTAGTCGCCTTTTCGAGAATGGTTTTGATGGTGACACTGTTAACCGCTAGCAGTCAGCCCTTGGGCACCACTTTAGATGCATGCCTTACTCTGAGCATTCTTTAATGAAATGAGAGGTAACAAGGACCCCTCGCCAGTCAGTTTTCACAACTCTAATGCTACCATGGCATGACAATATTCCAAAATCCAAAAAAAAGATGGATATTTCGAAAGCCACCAAAAAAGATGAATACTTTCAAAATCTCCCAAAAAATTCAAATATTTCCAAAATCACCAAAAAAATTGAAATACTTTCAAAGTCTTCATAAAAATTCAAATACTTTTAAAATCCAAAAAAATTCATGATGGTACTGCACCTAGCAAGCGCGTTGCATCTCTCATTGCGCCAGATCGAATCAATCCTTCAAATCATTACTTCCTCCCATCTTGAACTCCAATACCAATTGGCTAAAGATCACTTATCCTCATGGTCTAAAAAACAAACAAATTGAATAAGCTATGTCTGTTGATTGAATTATCCAAGCTTCATGCTCCATACTATGAATGATGTTATTCCATGATATTTATTATCTCTTAGCTAATGATTTATGGGTGCAGGTTCGAGTTACCTCATCTGGCGCTACATCAGACTGCAACTGCTGCCTTCACCATCAGTTATCCACACCTACTATGTGTTATACTTTTTAAAGCATATCAAGGACCTTGAGGCTCTGATGAATCTGGAATTTGAGTTCCCCTCCTCCGCCCAAAAACGATGATAATTCCAGAGAATTCTTATGACTTAAGGATAGGCCGTTGCGCTGCAGAAGGACGATGGTTCCGTCCGGTATCTTGACTTCCGCACCATAACAATATTATCCTTGATTATCTTATATTTTCTTTTGTTTTAATCTTTTCCTTTTAGCCCAGCATGCATCATGTAGGACTTTGATCATAATTCCGGGCGATCACTCTCGTCTTTAATTGAAGAGAACCACTCATTCCTCAATGCCAATTAAATATGAAATATTCCACTCCGAGTCAAGTACTCCATCCATTGTGTTGATGTTTGAAGATCTTCTTGTGAGAAACTCAGTCGCTTTGGATCCCTATTTCAGTTCATCTAATCTCCCAAAGATCCACCTAAGGCAGTGGCAGATGCCCCCGATGGTGCAACCTAACAGATTGTGTCCTTAGGTACTTCTCCGATGCTGGAAGTTGATCTTTCCCCTTCCCGTGCCCATGTGCACACTCTTTTTCCTTTCATCTAGCCATTGAGTTTTCTCCTGAGATTTTCTGAAAGCCACTTCACTTTGAATTGATGAACAGCTCTAGTCATATGTTGTTAAGGGCGTGTCTCATTACACCTTGGCGTCTACTTTTCAGTCACTCCACTTCATTCCACTTCATTCACCCCATTCCATTGCGTCCACTCTGTGTCACTTCGCTCCGCTTCCTTGCAAAGCAGATGCCAAGGTGAGGCAGCTGTAGACACGCCATTTTGGCAACATATCGAGCAAATTTCATATTATACTGCAATGCCTCAGAGTGGCTCTCTTCAATTAACCTCTTGAGTGATTTTCCTATCTTTCTTGATTTTTTTAGGATTTTTAGGAATTTCTCAAAAGGGGTCAAAATGGTCTGTTGAACTTAAATATTCACGTCTGGTACAGTGAACGTCTTTTAAGGAGGTATGATCTGCGGTGGGTAAACCGACGCACATCACACTTGCTTTTTCCGTACCTATTGTCTGGAATCGCGTCCGACAAAGCCGCCGTGATTTAAAGTCAAAGTCTAAGCCATACCCCTAAAGTCGCGACAATTAAGAGGGGTTACGTTTCAAATCATGAGAAATCAAGAAACGCGTCCGGCTAAACCGACGCGATTAAAAGTCAAAGCCTAAATGTACTCCCTAAAGCCACGACATTTAAGAGCTCCTATGCTTCAAATCATGACAAATTTATAATCGCGTCCACGTGTCCGCTTAAGTCGCCGCATTTTCAAGGCCATCAATCAAATCAAGATCGATTCTGTCAGAAGATCGATTCGTAGGAAAATGCGGCGGTCAGGACGGACGCAATTATGAATCCTAGGTATAGGCTATGATTACCAAATCGTACTGATCTCTTAAATTACGACATGTTTGTCGGACGCGATTCATCATGAAAGACGTCCACTGTCCCCGATGCGATTCAAGAACTTTGTCTATAAATACAGACCCGGGGGTCATTTGTTTGATAAGAATCCCAATGATGGCGAAGCCCTGCCGAACCGACGCCTCGACCTCTGAGCCCAAAATTCCCAACCCTCGGAGGCGAAGCCCTGTTGGACTAGAAGCTCACATTCCGGAGCCAAGAAGGAGTACGCTCAATGCAAGTCATCCCACGTCTCCCCCCCCCTCGGGATTTGGAGCCTCCGTTCCTCTCACAAGCGTTGGAGCAAGGCGGGAGGGGCGTCTCCATCCCCTTCATCCATCCGAGCAATGGTCTACATCACCATTCCCCCTCCCTTCCGTTCCTTTTCATTTTAGTCTTCTTAGTGCATTTCACTCATCTCACGTTTCCACACACACACATAGCATTTTCTCCTTATCTACTCTTTTAGGGGGTTAGCACCACCCCACGAGGTGTGTTAACGCCCTTTTAATGTCTTTTCATTTCACTTCACTTGACCTTTTACTACACTTCATAGTCTAATCCATCTTTCACTTATTTCTTGTTGTCTACTTTTGCAAGGTAACCATCAGAGCTAAATCTCCTTTACCGGCCGGCCAGTGGAAGGAGGAAGAAGGACCCACACGACAACTCCCGCGATCTTCTGGTGAAGGTAAGTACGCACTTTCTTTCCTTTCCGCCCGTTTCATTCGGTACCCTTGCGTACTTGGCGATCACACACCCTACCATCGTGCACACACGCACCGCCTTCTTCCTTTTTTCTACTTTTCCACTCATCTAAGCCCATTTTCTCTCTTACATAGCAAAAGTCTTCAACCATAACTCTTCTTCTTTTTAAATCATTCCTTCTTTGTGGGATCGTGTTTCGAGAAAAGAGAAACACCGTCTACAAAGGGCAGTAGGTTCAATTTTATCATTTGTTCCATTTTTTATTCACTGGGATGACCCAATCTAAAATGCCATAGATTACATTCATACAATGGACACAAGAAATAGTTCAAACCATCATCAATATTATTCACTTGAGTGTCAATTAAAGGAATACAAAATAGTTCATGTTTAGGACAAACTTTCCCATAGCAAAGACTTTCCCATCTGTTTCAATTGACACTCTTTTATTGTAGAAGCATACTTCGAGGCCGTTCCTCATCAATGCAGGAATAGAGATCAGAAAATTTGTGTATTTATTATAAATCTTTCTTCTTACAAAATATTCTCACAATATCTTTTTAAAATATGCCATACAATGGAAATATTTAAATTTTAAAAATATTTTATATAACACACATGAATTACTATGTTTAGTTAAACTAAACCCAATTTTTTTATAAAATTTTTGTCATCTTTAGCTAAAAAATAATAGCATATGAGGGGCATAACACGTTTGTTTTAGCAAGCATTTGCATTGTCTCTTTGATAACCTGAAAAACTTTGCTAACTCTTTGTTATCAAACTTGTAAACTCAACAAATAATTTAATAAAGCAGATATATAGGGGTGGCTAGGGGCCAAGTCTAGACCGGGCTTGGGTTGGCTCGGGTTCAGCTTGGTTTCTAATTGATTGATCAAAGCTTGGCCCGACCCGGGGTGAGGCCCAATTTTAGAAACCCGGTCCGGCCCGAGAAGATTAGATAAGGCCCTACCCAGACCCGACCCAGCCCGATTTTACCTTTTTAAAGTTATTCTTATTGTTTTTACTTTTTTTTACAGTAAAGTTGGTGTTCATTGAATCAACACAACATAAAATAAATATTAGACTAATCTAGATAAACTTATTTCTAGTTGTTACAAATATGAAATAAATATTAAGTCATTAAATATAACTCCACAATATAATTTTCAATCCAAAATTTAGAATGTTAGAATTATTGTCGTTTTGCTTGTTTTTTTTAAAAAAAATTATTGAGCCACTGAACCATCTGGGCCAGACTTAAAATTTAAAATATATTAAAATATTCGATCTAAATCTGTCTAAAATCGAACCGGGCCACTAGATCTTCGGGCCGGCCCAGCTCAATTGACAACCCTACAGATATAGATAAGCTTGTAACTTATTGGAGCATTGCTATGCTCTCTTAAAAGCTTGGTATATCTTCCATCTAGGTCCACGAGTTCAAACTTAGACGACAAACTGACATTCGAGAAACTGAATTCTAAATCCATAATTTAGATATTGAGTTGAAGAAATCATTTACATAAAGGTGAAACTCTCATAAATATATAATATAGAACTAAACCAATAATATTTATTTTTTGTCAGTGAAAAATTAAAGATTTTTAGTGTAATGAAAATCACCATAAAAAAAAGATATGCATGCTTACACTGGCTATATTAAATTTTAGATTTGACAAAAAAACGACGATGCATATATCTTGGTCATCTAATCCGACCCTCCTTTTTTACCCATATTATTTCTAGGCAGCAAAAAAGTTGAGAGATACTTCTTCCCACCAAATTGGAACTTGTCTAAAGAAAAGATTTGAGACGAATTAAGAAGAAGAAGAAAAAGAAGAAGAAAGGGCAATGCTCGATTAATTGGATCCCAATCGCGCATAATTTTTCTTATTATATATATGCATCTCAAAATTCCCTCATGACATATGCTTGAAGCCACCTATATATAAATTAACTGAGAGTGCGATAATTAATTAGTTTTAGAGGACGGGCACGAAGGAGACGAACGTCAGCTTTCTCTCCTCCTCGTGCACCACGGCCTTGTAGACGTTTGTCACGCCAGCGGGCGTCGCGGCCTCCACAACCAGCTTGTAGTTGACCCCGCGGGGGAGGACCTGATGCTCGGATCTCACTACGCGGATGAACACCAACGCTTTGCCCGTCTGCCAGTTGTACGCCGCCACCGCAAACTTGGCGACCTCGTCGATGCGTGTGTCGCTGACGTCGTCGGTGCGCGTTTACGAATCGACCAGCGCCGAAGCCTTGGGGCTAACAAGAGCGGCGGCGACGGAGAGGAGGAAGACGAGGCAGAAGAGAAGGGTGGGTTGGGGCGC
The DNA here is from genome assembly GCA_014218235.1 of Colocasia esculenta. Classification (NCBI taxonomy): domain Eukaryota; kingdom Viridiplantae; phylum Streptophyta; class Magnoliopsida; order Alismatales; family Araceae; genus Colocasia; species Colocasia esculenta. The sequence continues at coordinate 26,670,639 of CM024760.1, read as the reverse complement.
CATGGTGTTCAGACTCGTCGTCGATGGAGTGTGTGAGAGGAAGGAAGCTAGCTAGCTAGTGAGGCGAAGGAGAGGCAGTGGGGAGTACGTACTGTCGATCAGGTAAATACTGGTTCAAATTTATAGAGATTATGAGAGAGATGTTAATTAATTGGGGCCCGGCGAATCTTCGCGCGCGCTTACATCTATGGCACCATATCCCTTGGACGACACTTGACAATATGACTTCTATTTAAACAGTGGTTCAATTAATTGGACAGTACTCTATCGTGTATTCAAAGGTCAAGAGTTTTACTCCTCATTATGATAGTACATTTATAAGAATTTTTAATAAAAATCTATATAGATATTATCAAAGATTTAACCCCAAAATTAGAATAGGTTAGTACATAATAAATAATAAAAAAAACACTAGACATGCATGGCTCAAGTGAGCACCGTACTATAGTTGAAGGAAATGACACGTTTACCATTAATGTACGTATCCACCCCATACTGATTGCAAGATATGGAGGATAATATAAATGATGTGATCAATGGTTTGGAAAATAATTATTTTATTAGTTGAAAGTTATAACAGCTGAACTATTATAAGATTGTCCAAAAATCATTTAATTAATGGAAATACTTGTAAAGGTGCTCATGTTATGAAGGCCTGACATTCCAGTTCTGCCTTTTTTTGGCCTAATTTGGCATTATTATTAATATATGAAAAAGAGAATGGGCAAGTGCTACATGCAAACTATGAGGTTTAGGCCAAGTGAAGGATAGCTCTTTTAACATGAGAGGTGTTTCTTTCAGTAAATAGTAAAATATGCGAACGTATGTACGACGATCAACCAAGAGAAGAGGAGTGAATTGATTATCGTCTATATAAAATTTCTTTTAACACAGAATAGATTAGACTCAATTACGACAATCTACAGAACGATGTACACATCGGAATATGACAATTAAAATGGAAAAACCAACTATTCTAACGTATGTGGAATGGAGATAGAAAAGATGGAACCAAACCACAAGACACGTAGGATTTATAATGATTCAGCAAACACACCCCTATATGCGCTTACGTCCACTACCTCACACCCCATGAAGATTTCCACTAGCTTGTTTTCAGGTACAAGCGTAACCCACCCCCCCACCCCCCACCCACACACACAGTTGTTTACGGGGACAACACAAACCCTACCTAGTTTTCGGGGATGAGACAACCCAGCGTGTATGCACGCACGCACTACACACCAACAAACAACGTGCTCACCAACCCAGCACACACACATAGATGTTTGTGTAAATTGAAGTACAATTCTCAACCCAAGAACAAGAGAAGAAAGATGAAAATTTGTAGTTCAGAATTCTCCTATTTTGGCGTGGTTGAGAAACATCAGAAAAGAACACAGAAGCTTGCACAGGTCTTCTTGGATGTTGTACTATGGATGCACAATTTTCAGAGCATCCAACACCTTGAACTTGCACAACAACCCTTAAAGAAATCTCCTAGAAGGTGCTCTAGTTTGCTGGTTCATCATTTTCCCTAACCTGGATGCAAATCTCGTTCTCCAACTATGTGTGTTCTCCTACACATATGGAAAGACCTCCCTTTATATAGCAACTTGCCAAAGACTTGATCTTGGTCGTGGATAATAAGAAAATCTCATCCATATCCAAACTTGAAAAGAGACCTATCCAAATAGCACAACCCCTCGCTCAAACTCTAGGGCACGAGAACCAACTCTTAGAGGCATGTTGAAGTCTTCCAAATCATACAAATATGTTGCATTTATAATCCCAAATGATCCCTCAAAGTTTGGAAAGAGTTCAACCTTCGTAGGACTCCTTTTAGGGAAGTTCGTGTTGGAATCACCAGAAGCAGTCGACCTAAATTCACAAATCGGTCGACCGATTTACACACTGTCCCAGCACCAATGTTACTGGGAAAATCGGTCATCCTAAAACCCCAAATTGGTCGTCCAATTTTCACTTCAACTTCAACTCCGGCTTCAACTCCAACTACAACTTCAACTCCGACTTCAACTCCAACTACAACTTCAACTCCGACTTCATCTCCAACTCCGACTTTAGAAACTCCGACTTCAACTCCAACTCCAGCTTCAACTTCAACTTCAACATCAGCAACCTCAACTTCAACTTATATTCATGCACACTTAACACATAAATTAGACCCTCAAATTAAATATAAATAAATCAAATACCTGAATCATTAACAAGTACATCACAATGTGCTTTTGTGGTTCTCTCAACATGAGTTAATCTTAGTGTTGTTGTGGTCATCAAAATCTACAAAGTACAACTGTAGCATAGTGACCGTTCGGCCTGAGGTTTAGTGGTAGTGGTGGCCAGTGTGTGGCCTGTGGTTTGTGTTTGAGTTGTTTCTACAGGTTGTGGGCCTTTATGGGCCGAGAATTTGGACCCAGAGCGTCCACTGGCTCTTTGTTTGTGAACGCGACAAAGCTGGGTGTCACGTTTTGAACGTGACGGTCCAGGGCGTCACGTTCTTGTTACCAATGTTTGGGGTGTTCGGCTGCATGTACGCCATTATTTGAGTTATAGAAGTTGGATAGCATGCTAGTGTAATGGATATAGTGATTATAACTGCTTTTTATGGACATTTGCATGGTTTGCATGGGGATTCCGGAGATGGAACCCCAGTTTTGGGTCTCTATCTGTGAAGGCGACGAACCTGGGTGTCGCATTCAGAACGCGACAGCCCAACCCGTCGTGTTCTGCTTTAGAATGCACTGTATCGAGGTGTCACGTTCTGAAGGCGACAGATGACCCTGTCACGTTTAGGCTTCCGATGGCTATGGGTCTATGCATGGTTACATGATTATCGGATGGTTCTATTTATTATTTCTAGCAATGGTAAGTGATGTGTTGGCACACGTCGAGATTGAGGAATGCGGTGTTCACGTGGTTTGTGTGTACGTGGCAAGTAGTGCGACACCTACCATGGTTACCTCTCCAGTCGGGTACCACAAGTTTTGTGTGAGCCAGGCACGTTAGTGCTCAGGGTTTGTCCTGGTACTTGTGTACCGTCGAGGTCTGTGTCGTCTTCCTAGACACCCTCACTCTTGTGTAGAGTTGTATGTCCGGCTGAGGGAAAGACGACATAGGGACAACGACTTGTGAGAGTTTGTGTTTGTCGCTTGTAGCGCACTCTTGGTTGGGGGTTACGAACACCAGTAGACGTACTGGGTCCCAGCTAGTCATATTTTCCAGTGCCTCACTTTAGGGAGCTCAGGTCGCAGTCCCTAAAGGTGCCAGGCATGGGCCTGCAGTAGTGTGGTCTGTAGGTGTGGTGTTGGTTGGTCTCCACAGTTTCTTGGCTTTGTTGTGGTGAAGCGGCAGTTGGACCTTTCGTCCGTGGCTGAGAGGTAGTCCTGTGTGGTTTGTCCGGGTTAGTTGCTATTGTCGTGAGGGAGAGCAGGAGGCTTCCCGCCCTTCATCTAGTTCAGAGCCGCACCACAGCAGAGTTGGGTCTACACCACCAGTAGTGTAATCTTTACTTTTGTTCACCTTGGGGTATGCCCTAGGTTGCTGTATTTTGTACTTGACTCTAGTTGAGAACTGGCTATGTTTCATGTAAATATTTGTGAGATGTGGAATCTTATATATATTGAGCTGTTTCCTTTATATTTCTACGGAGATGTGATTGATATCCCTTACGAGGCTACAACTCGTTTGCAGGAAGTGGAGGTGGATCAAGCTCATTATTAGGTTAATGGGTTTGAATGGCGAGGACTGCTACAGTTGGTATCAGAGCAAGGTCCGTGTGAATATAAAGGAATCGAAATTTTACATAGCCTGGTCATTACTTTAGTCCACTGTTGGTAGTTGACTCTAGTTTTTATATTGATTTGTTTGCATGCCATCTGGTTGGAGTGATGTATGTGCAGAATAAAAAATGGCAGATAGAAGAGATTGGGGAGGTTGTGGAGATGAGCCAGAGGAGACTACACATCAGTTGATTGAGAGGCTATGGGAAAGTATTACAGAGATCCGGACCAAACTGGATCAGTAGGGACCGGTACAACTAGTAGCAGTGGCACCGCAGATTGTGGAGGAGGCAGTACTAGTGGCACCACCCCACCACCATCGGGAGTCGAGGTACTATCGGTTGTACCTGTACTTCCAACAGTGCCAGCATGGCCAGCCAGTGTAGAGGAGTCTATGGCATTAGTGGAGAAGTTTTTGCAATTGTAGTCACCTACTTACTCCGGAGGCTCAAATCTAGATACAATAGAGCACTGGGTACATGAGATAGAGAGAGTTTTTGTTACTATGAGGTGTCCACACGCTGATAGAGTAATTCTAGCTACTTATTAGTTACGAGGATTCGCACAGGAGTGGTGGAGATTAAAGATGTAGATAGTGTTAGCTAGAAGAACAGAGGACACCATTACTTGGCCAGAGTTCTTGGGGTATTCAATGATACATTCTTTCCAGTCCAGATACAACATGCTAAGAGGGAGCAATTTTAGATGTTGCAACAGGGAAAATTGTCAATATTAGAATATCAAATGAGATTTATGACGTTGAGTAGATATGCCTATATGTGGTTACAGATAATGCTATGATGGTGGAGTATTTTATTCGAGGATTGCGACCAGAGCTATAGGATGCAGTGATTCCCCTTATGTGCAGGACAGTAGAGGAAGCAACACAAAGGGCAGCAATTCTAGAGAGGACTGTGTAGGCTAGACAGTCAGGAGGGATAGGTAACTTCCAGCTTCCACAACAATCCACAGGTATCAGCAAGGGTAAGGCACCCTCGGGAGCATCATCATCATCCGGATTTGCCATGTGGGGTAATAAGTTAAAGAAGACATTCAGAGGACGAGGTGGTGGTAGGCAGCAGGGTTTCCAGCCAGGTTTTCAGTAGGGCCAAGGTTTTAGGCCAGCTTCAGAGGAGTCACAGCTGAGCACAGTAGGGCAGCCCACAACTTTTCCAAGTTTCAGGTGTTATAATTGTGGGCAGCCAGGGCATCTAGCCAGAAAATCTCTGCATCCCTGGGAATACAGTTATGGCAGAGGGGTACAATAGCAGCAGCAGCCATTCCAGCAGCCAACAACAGTGCGAGGTAGAGGACAACCTTTCTAGAGGGGATGAGGTCGAGTTATGGCTGTTACCATAGCACAGGCAGAGGCATCCAACCCGATTGAAGGTATATTATAACCTCTCTTTGAATTTTCAGCTAGAGTGTTGATTGATCCAGGTGCTTCACATTCATTTATTTCCGAGGATTTTATGGATAGTATGGTTCACCCTTTAGTAGAGAGGCAATGTGAGTTAGTTGTGGAGATTCCTTCTAGTGGTTTTATGCTCATCTCATGTTATTTAGATGAAGTTTCGATTATAGTGCAAGGGAATCAGTTGCCAGCAAGATTGTATACATTTCTGTTGAAAGAATATGATGTGATTTTGTGAATGGATTGGCTAGAGGCTTATGGGGCAGTGGTAGACTATAGGGAGAAGAGAGTTAGATTTTGTCAACCCAGTGGAGCTGTGTTTGAGTTCCAAGGTATGCCGTTCTACACTCCTAAGTTTATTATTTCTGCACTTAGGGCTAGGAGGTTGATTAATGTTGGGTGTGTAGCATATCTTGCTTCAGTTAGTTTAGTTGAGTCAGACAAGTTTGTAGAAATGATACCCGTAGATAAGGAATTTGCATATGTGTTTCTAGAAGAGTTGCTAGAGTTAACTCCACACAGAGAGGTGGATTTTACAATAGAATTACAGCCAGGTAGTATGCCAATCTCAAAATCACCTTACATGATGGCATCAGCAGAGTTGAAGGAATTGAAGAAGCAGTTGCAGGAGTTATTAGAGAAAGGTTTTATCAGACCCAGTCACTCACCATGGGGAGTGCCAGTGTTATTTGTTAGAAAGATGACAGTCTGAGAATGTGTATAGATTATCAGCAATTGAACAAGGTCACTAACAAGAACAAGTATCCACTTCCCATAATTGATGATTTATTTGATCAGCTACAGTCGGCCAGGGTATTATCTAAACTTGATTTGAGATCAAGATATCACTAGCTGAGGATTAAAGAAGAAGATATTGACAAGACAACTTTCAGGACCAGATATGGGCACTATGAGTTCGTAGTTATGCCATTTGGATTGACTAATGCACCAGCAGCATTTATGAATATGATGAACATAATATTTCACCCTTATCTGGATCAGTTTATTGTGGTATTCATTGATGACGTATTAGTGAACTCAGCATCAGACGAGGAGTATGCAGCACATTTGAGGATTACATTGCAGATTTTGCGAGATCACTAGTTGTATGCTAAGTTCAGTAAATGTGAGTTCTGGTTAAAGGAAATTCAGTTTTTGGGCCATGTAATTTCATGACAGGGTGTAGCAGTTGATCCAGCTAAGGTAGAAGCAATGATGAAATGGGAAGAGCCGAAAACAATATAAAAAATAAGAAGTTTCCTTGGTCTGGCAGGTTACTACAGGCGATTCATCCATGATTTCTCAAAGATTGCAGCACTTATGACTAGATTGACCAGGAAAGTGTAATCACGGGATTTGCTCCCCAAAAATGATGATTAAAAGTAAAGGAAATTGACCGTGATCGCCACCAAAGTAGTTGCAAGAGGATATGACGAAAGATTAAGTGCTAACTACCTTGGAAAAAGGGAAAATAAGGCAGAAGGAGAACCTGATCCGGTGAACGCGACGCTGTAAGTGCCGCCTTCTTTGTACTTGAACGCACCATATGGTCCGTCGCCTCCTGGATCGCGATAATATTGTCGTCGCCTTTTGCTTTAGAGGATGAAGACTGTGGGTTCTTTTTCTTCCTGCTCCTCAGCTGGCCAAGGGGCAAGAGCCTCGTGCTACTACTATCTTCTAACACCTGCCAAGAACATTAATATGACATAAAACCCATTAGATAACTCGTTTGTATAGAATATGTCCCAAAAACATGAAAGAACATGAAGTAACTGGAAGGAACTCACGTGGGGTGGGGTTTTAACCCCTTTGGATGATTAAATTAGGTGTGTGTGGAGTGTTCTAATGCTAATCTATGAAAAAAATAGACCTAAAGATGCATGTATGAAGAGAAAATTAAAGGAAAAGAGGAGAGAGAAAGCATAGGTAGGGGAAAAATGCCCTGGGGGGCACTTCCTGGTCATCTGGAGGCTGAGAGCTCTTCTGAGGATTCACAGCTCTCTAGGAGAGGAAGAAGCAGACGCCGGCCTTGCCCTAAACCATGCTGTATGGAGGGATATATACCCTATTATTCTTGAATGGGCTGAGAGGGGAATAATGGGCAAGAGTCTGAATCCTGGTAAGTATGCTCGTGCAAGGGCGGTCAAAACTTGGAAAGGAAGCATTAAAGAAGGTCTCCTTTAAATTTGGCAGGATTTGGATGCCTCTAGGTCAATCAAAAGTCAGAATACTCATGAACATCAAGGGTCCAAGTCATGCTCGGAAAGGGTGCGTTGCATGGAAACCAAAATGCGACGGGCTTAGTGTCGCTACAAGATAGCGACGCCGTGATACGTCGCCTTCCTTACAAGGAAGGGTTTTGAGCATTTTTTGGTGATTTTTCAGGGAATAAAAATGCCAAATGAGAACGCGACGTATCGGGGTGTCGCCTTCTGAAGGAAATCGATTCAACTGTGAGGCAAATCGGTATATGGCCAGTTAGCGATAGGAAGGGCGTCGCCTTCTTAATGAGAAAACGACAGCGAACCCGTCGCCTTCAGGGACTTTTCAGTATATGGCCATACAAAGTATCTGATCTCCTTACACGAGTATCTGATCGGCGCACGGTTTGAAGCGAAGGACTCCTAACCCAGAGAGCTAAGAGACAATGATGAGGACTGGCTGATTTGACTAGGAAGAACCCACCAGGGCGATGAACTAATAGAAAGATACCATGATCGGATAAAGCCAGCTTGACGATGATGAGCCAACGTGGGGCATCAATGATATGACAAGGAATTTGGCTCGACTTATGGGTCAGAAATGGGTATCTACAGATTGCCCCTCCTTGATGCCTGCTTTGCAAGGGAGTGGAGCAATAGTGAAGCGGAGATGGCATGAAATGACGATGTAGTGGAATGAAGCGGAATGAGATGAAAAGCGGGCATTAAGGTAAAGAGACACCCATTCTGAGTGAATAAGTAGCGAGAATTATCCGGCGTTCTTCAAACATGGCTGGAACAGAATGCAAGGATGGTTCAAATCTGGGATGAATAAAGATCAAAAGAAAAGAAATGATCAACCTCCTGATTCAAGAGGTACCCTGGCTATCTTTAGCGTGCAGGCTTCGTTCATTAGGGAATAGTGCTGCCCGGCGGGTCGATTTGACTCTGGCCTTTGAGCGGTTCACGACTAATGAGCGGATCAGAGGGAAAGTGATGACTGATATATTGAATGGGGATGAGAGGAATCCTGAATAGGAACCATACTGACAAACTGGACCGAGCAACTAGCTGAAAGAAGATTTTTAAATTCGGAATGGAATGAAATCCTTGTCTGAGAAATGAAGATCTAATTGAAACATCATCGCGAAGCTGGCTTTGACTAATTATGAGGCATGAAGCTCAAAGATCCTAAATGATGCATGTTGGGCTAAAAGAAAATAAATCATAAAATAAAATGCAAAGAAAAGGAGAAAATAACAAATACTCAAGGATAATATTGATAGACATATACGAGCATGGGTCAAGACACTTCGCATCCCCGGCGTGCGATAGAATCCATCGTCCCCAAGCCATACCATCTAATGGCCTATCCAATGATTAATAGTGTGCACCTAGATCATCCTTGTTTTTGGTGAAGGGGAACTTAGATCCTGGGACACACTGAGAACCAGCCGGTCCTTGAGATGATATAGTAGGGTAGATACCATATAGTAATGCAGAGATAAGGGTTAGAAATACTTACCTGAACTTACCTAACGAGCCTTCTTTTGATTTTTTAAATTTTATGATTTTTATGGATTTTTTTTGCATTTTCTAATTTTTATGGATTTTCAAAATAAAGAAAGTAATAAAGAAAAGGATAAAACTCAAAATGCACCAAAATAATTGGAGAATTTAGCATAAGTGCAAACACATCTTGAAATGGTCATGTCAATGTGAAAGAATCAGGCAGCAAAATTCAAACAAGGAATGCGACAAGAAGTCTGTCGCTACCTGATTATGAACGCGACGCACAAGCTGTCGCTATTTGAAGGCAACCTGTCGATATGTCGCGACCACAGGATCTGTGCCCAAAACACAAAAGGCAACCCGAGAGCTCCATGTGTGCCTCCCACTTGGACTCCTAGGGCCTTCTAATTCAAGTCTAACTCCCATTAGCCCTTCTAAACTTATTCCCACCATGAATAAGAGTCTTAGATGTCTATAAATAAGGGGTGAGAGGCCCAAATTCGGAGTTCACACCCTCCCTTCCTCTCTTCAAGCTCCCAAGTCTTCAACGGCCATGAGGAGAGCTCCAAGTGCTCCCATGGGTGAAGAGGCTTCCTATGGAGGTCCCAAGCGCGCCCGGATGTCCTATGGGGAGCTCCTAAGGCTGACGGACGTCCCCAACCATCTAAGTAGCAATGGCGATGTGAGAGAGGTATGTAAGATGCTCTTTTCAAATTTCTATTATTTTCAACTCCGAATTTCTACATTAATCCATGTTCTTCTTCTTCTTCTCTCTTTTGCTTTCTTCTTCTTCTCTCTTTTGCTTTCTTCTTCTTCTCCTCTAGCTCTTTCCCGGCTCCCACCGATACTCTAAGCTCATGTGAATCGCACCCATGATCAAAGTCCTTCTCATGCATGTGATCCATTCTTTGAGAGAGTGGGGTTTGGGGGATGTTTTGATAGCCGCCCACAATTATCACAAAATCTCATTTGATTGGCATAGCATTACCGCCTTGATAGAGCTTTGGCATCCACAAACCCATACTTTCCTTTTCCCAAAATTTGAGGCCACCATTCTTCTTGAGGAGGTGGAGGTGTTCATGGCTTTGCCCAAGACCAAACAGGGAGATGAGCAGAAAATATGCTATACCGTCGAGCCCATTAACCCGAAACTTATCCTAGGTGAGTTCATGATGGATTCCGGGGATGTCTATACCATGATCAGCCCTCAACACATTCACCTAGTTCCCTTGTCTAAGTGGGTCATATCTCACTGCAAGAATAAGTGCGGGAATTACCAAGAGATAGCCAAAGCCGTGCCTATATGCTTGTGTGGGGTGGTACGCTTCCCATCTGGAGATCACCTCTTAGATTATGCGAGCTTGAGTGCCATTAGCAGGGTATGGTGGGGACTCTCCCTCTCTCATGCGGTTTTGGCCTATCTCTATGCGGGACTCACATCAGCGTCTACCGGGGGCCCACTTTATGGCTCCATGATCCTCCTAGAGTGTTGGTTGGGAGTGAGGATAAAGTTTAAATCCATAGAAAATCCCACTACCGAGAGCCGGATCTTTGGGTGCCATCCACTATGCTTCATTGGCAGAGTGGTCAAATTCTTCGACCGTGTTGTGTGCAGGACGACGGACAAGAAAACTTGGGGTGCATGGAGACTGTACCTCAACACCCTTCCAGTAGAGCACTTCACCATGGACATAGCGGCACTACGTGGAGTGGACATCCGGCTTCCTCTTGGGCGCGGACTGGACCTACAGTTCGTGGGGAACATGGCGATGGTTCTCTACAACCCACATAGGTGCTATCTTCATATCGGGAAGCCAAGGACAAAGCTACTTCAGCCATCGCACTTACCTCCTATGAAGAAAAGACGCTTTGGACATCCAGAGGACGAGCAGGCCGTGCGGAGCGCATTGGCGATATGGCGTGTGTGCGCCACTCATGCTCTTCCACCCACTGTACATGAGGAGCGCGAGACATATCAGGCATACCTCAGGGAGTATCGAGAGATCCGGCCATGTGAGGGTCATGAGCTTGTGAGAGAGACATGATTGTATTTTTCTTTTGTATTTTTGAGATTTTGATGTGTTTAGAGGATGATAGTGATGTATCAGACATTTTATGATGATTTTCAGCTTTTATTTGATGTATTCATTTGAGATTTTCCATGAAAATACAGAGTTTTAAGAATTCTGTGAATCAGACTAAGAAGGTGACACCATGTGTGTCGCGACCTAGAATGTGACAAGTCAAAGGTCGCGACCCAGACACGGAACGCGACGAGGAGTCTGTCGCGACCTAAACAGAAGGCGACAGACTCATTGTCGCGACCACAGGACCGAGGCAGTTTGAATTTGGGGCCCCCACGCCTCTTTCTCTCTTTCCCTCTTCTTTGCTTCTCCTCTCTTCTCCCCTTTCTTCCTCCGGCGACCAAGCTCCCACCTTCCCCTTTCTCCGGCGACCTCCGGCCGGCGACGGCGGCGGCTTCTCTTTCTCCTCCCCTGCTACTTTTTCTCCCCTGCTTATTTTCCCCCTCTCTTCCCCACGGTGATTGCGGCGATGGAGGGCGGTGATGGCGGCGGTGAGCGCGGTGGTGAGCGACGACGATCCAAGAAGACGATATGCCGGTGGTGGACGGAAGAGGGACCTTCCGCAACACCGGGAGAAGAAGTCTCGGATCTCCCCATGGAGGTGGACCCCATAGAGGGTTCAGGCGAGGAGGAACCGGTCGGCCCCAAGAAGGTAAGCGCTAAAACCCCCAACCCATGAGATTATATGTGTGGAACAGAAGGGAAGAGGGTGCTAGGCACCTATGTAGGGCTTTGGCCCAAGGTGGAATGGTTGGTGAATGGATATTGCCCGTTCTCGGTCACCCTGTGAACGTGACAAGTTGACTGTCGCATTACCAGGGTGAACGCGACACCCTGGGTGTTGCGTTCAGAAGGCGACTAGTCGACCCGTCGCATTCAGAAACCTGAATGCGACGTCCGTTGTGTTGCCTTTAGAAGGCGACAGTGGGTCTGTCACGATCTGAACAAAGTGCTATTTTGCGGATTTTGACTGATCTTTGTGTTTTTGTGACTGTCTTGCAGAGCGAGCTACGGTCTCGGCTAGGGTGGGCCGTCGTCCGGGCAGTTTACTAGAGATTGTTGGACTTCCAGAGGATACGCTTGGAGGAGATGGGGTTCGGCCCCTTTTTAAGGTTAGACGAGCTGACGCCGGTGTAGACACCCGGTTCCGACTAATGGGTTGAACCACATTTCATGTAATCCTAGTTAGCCCCTAGTTGGTCACTCACCTTGAGCCCATCATTAGCCTTGATTGAGCCCATTAACAATTTAAAATTACCTTGAAGTCCCGCCTGTTATTATTTTGGAGAGTCCGTATGCAATTATAACTCACATCTTTTATGTAACTGGCTGATAAATGCAAAACAATTCGATTTCCTAGTCGCGACATATCGTAGCGCCGCGACTCTAGTCGCGACGGCCCTGGACGCCGCGACAGCCCATGCATGATATCCATGCACGTGGGCTTACTGTCGCGACGCCCCGACCTGTCTTGTCTCTAGTCGCGACCCCACGATATGCCACGACAACGCCTGAGCGCACCAGACTCTGCAACAACCTCCCATTTATCCTCCTATTGATCCAACTTTATCCCTAGGAGATATCTCAACCCCTTGGGGCGAGATTCTGGCCCTAGGGACTCTTGTGAGGATCCCTTGGACTCTCCCTTGCAATTTAATAGGCCATTATCTCCCATTTCAAATTTTGACCTTTTTTGAAGAGATAATGTCACCCATTTTTCTCTCATGGCTCTATAAAAGAAAGGCACCTCCTCAAGGATGGGGAGAGCCTCATTTGCTACCTCGAAGGGCTGCCGAAATTTCCTTTGACAGATATTTAGCCACGCAGCCACCCTTTTTCTCCATTTCCCTCACATCCCTCTCCATCAAAGCTACCCATTTCATCATCTACGGAGCACAGGACGTGAGAAGGGCGACTTCAGCACTCTCTTGAAGCTTTTGGACGATCCTTCGAGCTGCAACCACGCCATGGAGTCACCCTAATGGGGCTCACTCTCTCCCTTTCCTTTTCTCCTTCTTTTGCATGCATTTTTTTATGTTATTCTTAGATAGAACATATTCAGCACACACCCACATTTTCCTATACCCAAAGGGGTTTAAAAACCTCCCAGGTTCGTTCCCTCCATGTTCCCATCCTTTCTTTCTATTTTGGAGTAGATACTATGTTTAACGTGTTCTAATAGGGCTTCCTTTTATTTGTTTTCTTTTGTGGCAGGCATCCAAGCGTCATCCATGAGGAGCTCTTGCCTTCCGGCCAGCTGGAAGATGAGAAGAAGGTCCACACTCCAACAACTCCCGCACAAAGAGAACGCGGCGACGGAGGACGACGCGACAAGAAACGCGACTGGCATCAGCGTCGCATTATCAGCACTGTCGCGACCGCTAAGGCCGTCGCGACACCAGGTCCGCCTCCCTTTTCTCTCTCCTCTTCCTAGTTAAGTTAGCCGTCTTCATTTTCTATTTATAAGGCAACTTGCTAGGTGGCGATCACATTCCATATTCACACACTACTAGATTCGATACTTGTTCGTGTCGGGGGGGGGGGGGGGGCGTCAATCCCCGTGATTACACCTTTTGGCGATCACGGTCGGACCTTCACTGCCACCCTCGTGGATTTTTAACTGCTTGCTTGCCATGTTTTCTTCTTTGTTTCTCATGTTAGTGCCCTGTTAGTCTCTTTTTCTTTGTTCCCTGTATTTTTTCGTGTTCTGTTCTTGTCGCGACCTATCACGGCAACGCGATCAGGTTGCGTCGTTTGCTGAGGACGCGTTAACAAGTCAGCCTCCTCTTCCTTCTATCTGCCTTGTCTTGTTTCTATCAGATCATGTATCCTTGTGATATCCCTTTGTATCATATGTTGTCGCGTTTCTGAATGTTAAAATCCTGCTAGGGACTGGATTTTCCTTTTATTTTTACTTGTAAGTTTTCGATTCTAGTCGTGGCGTATCGTGAGGACGCGACAAGGTCGCGTCGTCGAGGGGCGTTGCGTTATCAGGTATGCTTTGTATGTTACTGTTTTGACTCATGAATCAGTTTCTGTGTGCTTCTTGGTCCATGCGGTATTGATTCGCTGTTTTGTGTCTGTTCTCATTTGATAGGGTAGTCCGTTTGAGTTAGTTGAAGACCTCTTAGTGTTTCGGGCCTCTGTTCCTATCACGGAAGGTCGCCCTGTCGCGATAAGGTCGCGGTGTACACGGCCGCCGCGACTCCGCCCGAGGGCCATTTGGTCACCCTATTTGATTCTCATCTATCACCTGTGCATACATTTCAGGCATTTAGGCCCATTGCATACGCTATTGAAGCCCATTTATTTAGGTTCCCCCTTGGATGAGTGAGTCCTCTCACCTACGAGCACTCGTAGGCTGACTCGGGCCCACCTTCCGAGGACCTCCGTAAGACCCCGTGACCGTACGCACGTTGCGGTTCGCCGGGCTGGTTGTACCAGTTGCACCCCTTAGTTTAAGCCACCCCTTTGCGTGTAAGTATACCATTCCTTAGCTTCATCAGAGGACTTGAGTCCATACCCATTAAGGTCCACTTGACTGAGTGACATCCTCTTAATTAATTCATCTAAAGGTCAAGTTCAAACCTTAAGAAATTTACGCTTTAAACATGGCAACTTGAGTGTTCGTCCCTCCTCCTCTCAGTCTTTCTTGCTGTGATTGAGTCTAGCTATTGTCTGTATCACCCCCTATTAGCCTTGGGGGGGGGGGGTGTATGCGTCATTGTTTAGGGAGATCGAGTCAATCCCCTTCCTTCTTTGTATCTTATCATAATCCCCTCTTCGACATGGACCAATTTCGGGTCCTTGCCGACGATGCTCTTCCTCTCGGGTTGCTCGAGGAGGTGGCCCAACCCTCTATGGCCACGCTCCCGGGGCATATCCAGCCTCCCTCTGTCACTGGGATTCGATCCTGTCCTACCTCTCCTCCTGGGGGTGATGACCCCCACTCGCAATTCAGCCAGCTTCTTCCCCACCTCACTCTGGACCAAGTCTGAGAGTTTATAGCTGCCCCCAAGGGGAAACAACCTTTATCTCCCCGGGATCAGAATTCAGTCCGACCGGCGGATTCCTCCGCCCATGTCGTTTCAGCACCTCACCTTCCTTCATCAGGGGCAGATCCTACACCCCTCCTCCCTCGGGCCATCCATTTTTCGGAACCGAGCTACCTTCCTCCGCGAGAGGTCCGGCCTCAATCTCCCCCAACTACATACTACACGGCCGAACCAGCTCCCCTTCCCGTGAGAGGTCTCACTCATTCGAGCAACCTCGCTCCCTTATTTCTGCACATCAAGTCCAGTCTCCCTCCAACTTCCTTGCAATGTGGACGAGCATGAAGAAGGAGCTTCATGACCTCCGGAGGCAAATCGATCCTCGGAAGGTAGCTGATATTTCCCTCCCATCCTTCCAATACCTCCGGGTGCCACCCCAGTCAGAGCTCCCTGTCTACCGGCGATACTCTGGGGTAGGGGACCCTTATGTTCATCTGAAAGACTTTGTCTACAAGTCAGCACCACACAAGTATGACCACCACCTCATGGCATACTTGTTCAGAAAATCCCTGGATGGTCTGACTTTGGAATGGTTCTACTCATTGCCCCCGGAGGAAGCCGAGGATTTCCAAGTTGTTCAAGAGATATTTCTGCAGCAATTCCAAGATCGGGTGGGACCCGAATACTCTTTTGTGGATCTAGTGGCCGAAAAGATGAAGCCAGAAGAGGAGTTTTCTACCTATGCTGATAGGTGGCGTTCTTTGGCCGCCAAGGTCCGCTGCTCCATGCCTGAGGAGGAGAAGGTGAAGTTGTTGATTTCCAATGCCACTCCAACCTACTGAGCTATTTTGGCCATGAACGATATTTCTACCATGCGCCAGCTATATAGACGAGCCCGTTTCATTCAGACTCAACTTAAGGACTCGTCTATACACTCTATGTTTGAGACCCCCAAGGCCCGTTATACCAAGAAGCCGCAAGGCCCAGTCACCGAGGGGATCCAAACCAATGAACAAGTGGGTGCAGTTAGCAATCCCCAAGGCCCGGTAGGTAGGTCTCCCTACACCCAACAGGCCCAACAGCCCTGGAGCAACAACAACAATAGACAGCCACCTCCCCAAGGACAAAATCCTCCACAAGATCAGCGCCAGTACTCCCAGGTCCCTCCACCTCAAAATGTTTACGCCCCTAGGAAGCCCAATGGACCCAAAAGAGCCCAATACCCTCCTTTGCCCGAGTCCTTGGCCGACATCTTTGTCGCCCTCATGTCCCTGAATGCCCTAAGACTCCCTCCTGAGAAGGCGAACTGAAAGTACTGTGTCTATCACCGCCATCCGGGCCATAATGTGTCAGATTGTTTTCAGTTCCGGGATATGATATATGATCTTCATGAGCAAAACCAAATTGACTGGGCAGAGATGAAAAGATTAATCCAGACTTTGAGGGACCAACAGGGTCAGAGGCAACAACAACAACAACAGAGGCGACAGCAGCCGCAGCAGCAACAACAATAACAGCAACAGCAACAACAGCAGCAATACCAACCCTTCCAACAACAATATCAGCAACAACAGCAACAACAACAACTGCAGCAGCCGGCGAATGACTTAGGCATAATCCGCAACCCCATGCCACAACATCAGCCTGCTCCAAACCCCCAGCCGGCTCCACCACCTCCTCCACTCGCACATGTTAACCCTGTCGTCCACCATCCACCACCAGAAGCTCAGTGGGCCTTCGATGACGAATATGAAGTGGGCCAGCTTCTGGTTATTTCCCACGTCACACCCACTACCCCCGCGCCTACATCCACCGTACCTCCCTCCTTCACGCCCCACATTGCTACCATCACCTCACCATCCTATTCTCCCGTCATGTCACCCATCATCCCTCCACCCGGCAACATCTCTTTCTCCCCTACGCCAGCACCCTTACTAGCCAACTCTTCTATCCTTGACACCGCAACCCCTCCACTCCACCATAATCTTGCCCTCTGGAGCGGGCGAATGTTCCATCGGATGTACCCTAACGCGTCCGTGCCCATGCCAGGTCAACCGGCCCAACAAACCAGCAACCAACAGCAGCAAGATATGGAAGAAATTGATCCGGTCCCGGGGACTCAATATGATATCCTGAAGCATTTGGATCAAACCCCCGCCAAGATTTCCGTACTAGAGTTAATCAAAAGATCACAGACTCATCAAGACGCCCTAAGGGCCTTTCTGCAAAGGGTCATGGTCAGTGAAGACATGAACCCGGATAATCTGCCTTCAGTGCTCTCGATTGTAAACAAAGGACCCACTATTAACTTTTTAGATGGTGAGTTGGCTGCCCCAGAAGCCAGAAAAATGCCCTTATGTGTGACACTCACCATAAACAAAGTGGCCGTCGATGCAGCTCTGGTGGACACAGGAGCTTCTATTAATGTTTGTCCATTAAGCACCCTTAGAGCATGCAATATATCGGAGCATCAACTGCAGCCCACCCCCACCACCATCGCTTCTTATGACAATTCACGACGTGCCTATCATGGAGTCATCACATTACAAGTAGAATTGGGGCCACTAGTCATGTCAGTGGAGTTCTATGTCTTGAACATTGATCATACTTATAAGGCCATCTTAGGGCGCCCATGGATTGAATCATTAGGGGCAGTGCCATCTACGGCGCATCAGTGTTTGAAGTTCCCCTTCCAAGGGCGAATAGTCAAGGTGAAGAGCGTGGCGACGACACATATAGTAGAAGCGGTTGAGAGAGTGCTGCCATCAGTATGGCCATCCAATAAGCCCGTCATCTCTGTGCTTGATGTCAACTATACTTGGGCCTACACATTCTCCTCTAACCGCCGAATTCGGTCTCCCCCTGTAATGGCAGCCAGGAGAGATGTAAGCACAAACATAAAGGGGTGGGATATCATGTTTAGACTGGGTTATCAGTCAGGAAAAGGCCTGGGTGCCCATCTCCAAGGGTGAACCAAGATTGTGGCCAGCACTAAAAAATTCACAAAACATGGCCTGGGATACTCAGAATGGGCTGCTTTCTAATTTCCTTCACAGTCGGACCATGGCCCACTTACCTGGTCTTTGTATGAACACTTCGTCAGAGGGCCCGTGCAGCCCGGATTCAACACTACTACAGAGGCGCTAAAATCAGCTTACCAGTCCTTAGAAGAGCAGCGGCCCAATAAGAAGAAGAGAGCCGAGGCAGGTATAGAGGACCCAGATCAGGAAGATGTCATCTCATCAGTCAGTCTGCTGTTTGAAGAACCAGGAGCTAGGGCAGAAGAGTCAGAATTAGAAGACCTTGTTTCTGCAGTCAATCGTCTGTTCAGCGAAGAAGACATGCCGCAAGTGGCAGTATTATCAGCATCAGCAACCACCACCAAGCGACAGTTGCTTGGATTCAGTGAGGTAAGTCAGCCAACCGACTCAACTGTTTCAGCAAGGGAGCTCTGGCCAGGGCTTTCCCGGCCTCCCATTCATCTTATTTCATCCATGCTTGTTTATAATTTTGATGTTATTCCCTTGTCTCCCCCCTTTATTATTCAACTCTCTCCCAACGCCGTCGAGGCATTAATTCGCCCTTCACCCCTCTTCACCATTTTCTTTAATGGCTCGGTTCTGTCTTTCTCCCGGAGCTTTTTAATGTAATGTAGTTCCTTTCATAAAAAAAATAAATAAATAGAAAAATATAAAATAAAAAAGAAATCCAAAAAATCCAAAAATATGTGTGTCCCCCCCCATTCATCTTCTCTCCTCTTTCATCGGACGGCGATCCCCGCTTCCTCCTCCCCTTTCTTCGAACGGCGATCCCCGTTCTCTCCTTCCCTATTCATCGGACGGCAATCCCCATCTTTCTACTCTTTTCTCCCTGCTTTCTGCCTCCAGCTGTTGATTTCCCCTACTTTTCTTGACGGCGATCCCCGTCATCCCTGCGTTTTCCTCTGCTCCGACGGCGATCCCCGTCACCCCGCACTCCTCCTCTCCTCTCAGGCGGCGATCCCCGCCTTTCTCCTCTTTCTGTGCAACCGTGCCTTCATCTGACTGATCGACATGGTCACATTGGGCATTCCGGGCGAGGGGCCTTCTGCTCCCCCACGCCCCATTCCTGCAGCCAGCACCCTGAGCTCGGGTGGCCCGCCTCTTCCTCCAGCCCCATCGGAGGACCCTCACAGCCCTGCCGCACCTTTTCCTACTCATTCCAATAAACCTCTGGACACTCCTCCAGAATCTCCTGTAAATATTGGACTTAGTTTAGAATCGGGGGTAGAATCTAGCAAGTCCTCGTCTCCATCTAGAAAGAAGAAGGGTAATGGCATACCCCGAAGGTATCTGCTTGGCTTGGTTCAAAGGTGTGGCGCTCTTCTAGCTGTCGAAGGGTTCGTCCAAGAAGCAGTGGTTCTGAACTTAGAGGATCTGCATATAGAGGAAGGGCTAGATGATGGTTTTGGAGTTTATGAAATCGTAGCCGAAGGAGACCCATTAGATGAGAATGATTGTGAGATAGAGGATGCTGCTGAGGCATATGCTAGTGGTATGAGGAGATTCGACGAACCTACCTCAGCAGTCGATAAGCCCACTAAAGAGGTAAACATGGGAACTGAAGAGGACCCCAGGCTTTTAACCATAGCTTCCAACCTCCCTCCCGAAGAAGAAGAAGTGCTCATAGAAATGTTGAGGGAGTTTAAGGATTCCTTTGCCTGGTCCTATGATGACATGCCCGACATTGACCCTATTTTAGTGGAACACAGGCTGATCTTGAAGCCAGGGGCAGTTGCCGTCAAATAAAAGTTAAGGAGGTTCCTCCCCCACATCGCTTTGAAATTGAAAGAGGAAATTGATAAACTACACAAGGCTAAGTTCATCCGTGTAGTCCTCTATCCATTGTGGGTGGCGAACATCGTCCCGGTCATGAAGAAGGACGGAAGGGTGCGAATTTGCATAGACTTCCGGGACTTAAACAAGGCATGTCCTAAAGATGATTTCCCCCTACCTCACTTGGACGTTCTGATTGATAATACTGTAGGGTTCGAAACTCTATCATTTATGGATGGGTATTCAGGCTACAATCAAATTCGTCTAGCCATGGAGGATCAAGAGAAAACCTCCTTCACCACCCCATGGGGAACATATTGCTATGTGGTCATGCCGTTTGGGCTAAAGAATGCCGGCGCCACTTATCAAAGAGCAATGTTAGCTATCTTCCACGACATGATTCATATTGATGTTGAAGTCTACGTGGATGATATCGTGGTGAAGTCTCAGACCAGAAGAGAACACTCCTCCGTGCTTGCCAGGGTATTTCGCCGCGCACAAGAGTATCAATTAAAGATGAATCCAAAGAAGTGCGTATTCGGGGTTTCTTCGGGCAAGTTGTTAGGCTTCATAGTTAGAAAACGGGGGATTCAAATAGACCCGCACAAGGCCAAGGCAATAAATGAAATGCCTCCTCCCAAGAACATATCTGAGCTTCGAGGTTTGATTGGTCGGCTCCAGTTCATAAGGAGATTCATATCTCAGCACTCTCAAAGGTGCCATCCCTTCTACGAACTGTTGAAAGGAGGAGTCAACTTTGAATGGAATGCTAAGTGCCAAGAGGCCTTTAATGAGCTCAAGAGTTACCTTATGAATCCTCCCGTGCTTCAGGCGCCCATCCCTGGGAAACCCTTGATCCTGTATCTATCAACTATTGAGGACTCCCTGGGAGCTGTCCTTGCTCAGCATGATGAATCCGGAAAAGAAAGGGCAGTCTATTACCTATCTAGGCTCTTCAATCCCTCCGAGCTCAAACTCACCACAATGGAGAAAACATTTGCAGCGCTAGTTTGGGTAGTGCAGAAATTGAAGCACTACTTCCAAGCTCATAAGGTGAGTTTGATTTCTAGAATGGATCCTATTAGGTATCTCCTTGAGAAGCCAGTCCTCGCCGACAGATTGGCATGTTGGCAAAGCTTCCTCTCCCAATTTGATATTTCCTTCATAGTTCAGAAAGCCATAAAAGGGTATGCCATTGCTGAGCACCTTGCTCACCTTCCTCTTCCCCATAGTGACACGGTTCAAGAGGAATTCCCCGATGAAAACCTGTCACTCATTTCTCGCGATCCCTTCTGGTCGCTCCACTTCGATGGGGCTCTCAATTCTAGGGGACGGGCATAGGAGCTATCTTGCTCACCCCAGAAGGGATCACCATTCCTCTGGCCTATCAGCTTCAATTCTATGCCACCAACAACATCTCCAAGTATGAGGCTCTCCTTGCCAGTCTTAAGCTCGCCTATCTCTTAGGTGCGCGTCATCTCAAGATTATAGGAGACTCTCAGCTCGTTCTTTGGCAAGTCCTTTCTACCTATCGCACTCGTGACCCTAAATTCAAGCCCTATCAAGATCTGGTCACTCTCTTAGCCAAGCAATTCCGTCAACTCATCTACATTCATACTCCACATTCTCAAAATATCCTGGCCGATGCCCTCGCATCCCTGGCCTCCTCTCTCTCCTTCCCTCTCAGCCGCAGCGTTGAGACAATCACCGTTCATAGGTTAGAGGCTCCCTCCACTCAGGACCCTTGGTTCGTTAACCTCAGGAGTTCTCTAGTTTTTAAGGCTGAGAGAAAAGAAGCGAAGGAGTTATTGCTTGTCGAGCTAGGAGAAATGATGTTAGAAGAAAGGCCGTGGTACCATGAGATTGAGCAATATTGCAAAGACGATACCTTCCCCGAAGAAGCTGAAGTGGAGGATAAGCGAGCCATCCGTAGAGCTGCATTGAAATATACCATTATTGGTGGAGTGCTCTACAGACGCGCTCTAAATGGAATGCTCCTCTGTTGTCTGTCGGATGAAGAAGCCTGGAAGGTAGTGGAAGGGTCCCATTCCAGTGAATGTGGAGGGCATGTCAATAGCCAGATGTTGGCTAAGAAAATTCTTAGGCAGGGCTACTACTGGCCAACCTTAGAAGAAGACTGTGCCACCTACGCTCGTAGGTGTGTCAAGTGCCAAATCTATGCCAACAAAATCCACGCTCCCTCCTCCTCTTTACATCCACTATCCTCCCCTTGGCCTTTCTCCATGTGGGCCTTCGATATCATTGGGCCCCTTGGAGATCCTAATGCTCAGGTAAAACAAAAAATCTTTCATTCTCACTGTTACTGAGTATTTCACCAAGTGGGCCGAAGCTGAAGCATTTGCAGAAATCAAAGGTTCAACCGTGTGCAAATTCATCATGAGGAACATCATCGCGCGGTTCGGAGTGCCAAGCAGCCTCGTCACCGACAATGGACCCCAGTTCATATCTCAAGAGCTTCAGGACCTATGTAAGAAATTCAACATTTCCTTGCATCACTCGTCTCCATACTATCCACAAAGCAATGGCCTTGCCGAAGCCACAAACAAAACGCTTTTGAAAATTCTAAAGAAAACTTATGAGTGTAATAAATTTGCTGATTGGCCAGAAAAGTTAGTTGAGACTCTGTGGGCCTACCGCACCTCCATCCGCACGCCCACCGGGCAAACTCCGTTCTCACTTACTTATGGGATGGAGACGGTATGTCCACACGAGATCGTCATTCCTTCGCTAAGAGTCTAGCTAGACAAGGAACTCAATCCCGATGAACATCAGGAGGCGTTACTGGTACAACTAGAACTCTTAGATGAACAACGTCTAGCCGCGGCCGATCATGTGCTCGCATATCAAAACAGACTCTCAAGGTCTTTTCAAAAGAAAGTGATTGAGCGTAAATTTCAAGAAGGAGACATAGTTTTGAAACACATTTTTATAAAACCTGGAGGTCCAAGGTCTAAATTGTTAGCAAATTAGGAAGGGCCATACGTTGTTAAGGAAGTGCACCCCGGAAATGCGTATAGGCTAGTTAATGCCGAAGGTGAGGAGCTCTCTCACCTATGGAATGGGCTATACCTTAAAAGATTCTACCCCTAATATTGATAACAACACCAATTTGCGAAAGAGAATGTTGTTTGGCCATGTGCCTCACCTCCCCTCATTGTGGTGAATGATCTCTATGTCCGGCCGCACACACAACACGACAACTTAAGGTCAATTCCCCTTTGTTTATGGTGTTTTCATTCAGCCCTCATGTAGGAAATCTGAGGTCGTTTCTCTTCTCACTCGGACGAGGTCTAGGGGTAAAGGGGAAGCTATCATATAGACCAGCAAGCGGTGTGTATCATGTGTATGAAGTCTCAAAGAGGGACGGTCAATTCAAAGGAAAAGCAAAAAGGGAAAGGAAACAAAGTGAAATAAAAATGCTAAAAAAATAGGGGCATGTCAAAGAGTGGCAGTACAGTTCCCCGCGGGACGCCCTTGAGCCCAGTTGTACGCATGCCCCCAATCTAAAGAAGAGCAATGACCCTAAAGTCCCTGGACAACAGACATATTGTACATGTGACATACCCATTGTAAATCTTACAAGCTAGTAAACCCAACCCCAAGACCAAGTCTTGTCTCATTACTAATCTTCCTATTCTCCCTAGAAGACCAAAGGACTCCCACATCTGGTCTGTGTTAGAACATCAATATTGAAGGGGCAAGAAGCCTTAGTGAGCCAAGGACAAATGCACGCCGCGCATAGACATTATCCATCAGACAAGGGATGGGGACGAGATCCATGGCCAATTACTCAAAAAGCAAGAAGTGTTATTATCAAGATCTCAAAAAATCCAAAAAAAAAATAATCAAAACAATTTAAAAAATAAAAATTTTCAAAAATTCAAAAAAATCAGAAATTTCAAAAATCCAAAAAATGAAAAATTTAAAAAATTCAAAAAAAAAAATCAGAAATTTCAAAAATAAAAAATTAAAATTTTGAAAAATCCATTTTTTTTAGAAATATCAAAAATCCAAAAAAATTAGAAATCTAAAAAAATTCAAAAAAATCAGAAAATCCCAAAATTCCAAAAAAAAAAAACGTGTGTACATATCGCTTTCTTTTAGCATGCATTGTTTATTTTCCTTTCCACCTATTTAATAATGCTCAGCCTCTTGACAATTGCGAAGTTAAATTCATGATTATTTAAGCGCAAGGGGCTGAGCCAAAGAGCATATCTAACTTGTTCTTTTTCTAAGTGTGCAGGGACAAGTAATTCTAAGGGACGTGCAGTGCCGTACTCAATGTTCTCTGCCTCTCTCTTTCTCTCTCCCATGTTCAAATCTAATCTCACACTCTTGTCAATGAGCAAACCATTCACTCCATAAATAATTGGCATAAAAAAGGGCTCCACTAAAAGATGAACAGCATGTACAAAAGATGGGGAGGTGGCTCACAAGTCTCCTCAGTGTCCACCGCCACTATCCCCAGATCCCTCCTGCCGGTCCGGTGGTGGCGGCATCTCGCCGCCACCCCTACCGCTCTGGGCACTCCCATCGCCCTGGCGGTGCCTCTCCTCCTCCTCGTTCCTCCGCCGACTGGAGGAACCTGCCAAATACTATCCTACAGAGCCGCCTGTCGCCCTGCTGGCACTCGCCCCGCTCCTGCTCCTGCTACGTGAACGGCCTATGTCCGTCACGATCTGCTGAAGGCTCCGCGCCATCGTCTGCTGCGCCAGCAGCTCCGCGCGCAGTCGGGTGACCTTCTCCTAGTCTCCGGGCGACCTCTGCACCCGCAGCGCCGCCAGCTCCTTCGTCGCCTCCGTGACCTGCGCCTCAGCTGCCTCTGCCCGGATGAGCAGCTGGTCCCTCTCGCTCCGAGCAGTCTGGACCTCCCCCCGGAGCCGGTCCCTCTCACCCTGGAGATCCATGGCATGCTCCGTGGTAAGCTGCAAATCTCTCTCCTGCATCAGAGCAATCAGTCAATAATCAATTGTTAAAAATAATCAATCATAAATTCTATTGTGCTTACCCGCTCCTCCAGGTGCCTCTGAGCCTCCTCAGCCCTCAGCACTGCTCCTGCCAGTTGGGCCTCCAGAAGTGATGGAGAGCCCCCTGCACCTTGTGAAGAGGAAGCACCACCTGCTCCGGTGCCCCTCACTCTCTCCAACTCCCTTCGCTGCGCACAAAAGCATGTCAATTTCCAAAATTTGCCTGAATTGGATTAAGTGCTGAAGTTGGGCAGGGTACTTACCAGCTCCGCTGTCTGCCTCTGCGCTGCCTCCCGATCTTGCACCGCCGTGTAAAGCAAGGCTCAGAGCGATGCAATCTCGCAGCCTTTAGCTTTTCCGTGGATATAAGATGAGGAGCATATTTTGACAACCGGGCAAATTGAGCCTCATACTCGGATACCGACATTCTTAGCTACTTTAACCCAGCAAATTCATTCGCTTTCTTCTCCTGAACCACCTCAAAGAAATATTGCTCATTAAACAGTTCCACAAACTCATCCCAACTGACTTGATTTGAATCTTCCATGGTAGCTTCCACAGTTTCCCACCAAGCACGAGCATCCCGATCCAATTGGAATGTAGTGAGACAAACCTTTTCTTCTTCCGTACACTTAATCATTCTGAATATCCTTTCAATCTCTTTTAGCCAATTCTCAGCTTCATCCGGATCCGTACTTCCTGCAAATCTCGGGGGTCCAGGCTTCGAAAATCCTTGAACAAGCTTGTCCCATTGTGACTGTTATTTCTAGCTATTACCTTCATTACACGGGTCAAATCATGCATAGAACTTTCCATCTTCCTCAAATTAGAGTCACCACCATCCATGATTAAATCAAAAGGAATCTGAAACATTCAGTAATACATTCATTAATTTCACAAGCATCCCAATCTTTCATTCATCACATACACAATTGAATTTCACATAACACACCATCTATATTATCAAGTCAAATATTTACATTGTAATACATCCCCATGTATCCACAAAATATCACAGCCTTCTCCTACCAAGTTTACCATATATACAAAACTCCAATCTTCACTAACCTCTCACTCCACATACATATGGGAGTTACATATATACAATCAGTGTTTACACAAAAAGAGAGGCATACAAAAAGATGAGTGATCTAAGTCTTCTTCAAGTTTCGGGTAAGATCTATAACAGTTTCCATTTGCGGTGCTTGCTGCTCTACTCCGGCCCCATGGTACAGCTCTCTAGCTGCATCAGTCAATGCCTCCCAATGATCCTCAACTTGGTGGAGCAATAGATCTTGTCCCAACTTCAAGTTATCCAGATTGATCATAACTTGGCTCATAATTTCTAACGAAGCACCTGGATTGCCTGCCATGAAAGCACTTGCAGTCAAGTTGAGCACCTCTTCCTTAATTTGCAGGTGGGCTTCTCGCTGCGCTTGGGCATACAATTCTATATCCTGACGTAGCAGTTCCATGGCAGCCACCAACCTTTCTTGGGCATTCATGTCCATTCTGAAATGATTAACGGGTTAAGCATTTACATGATTACAAAAATCATGCTAACTAATCCCATGTTTCTACCCCAACTCACTGATTTCCCTAGGTTGATTGAACTAATGCTCTGATACCAAATTTATCTGTCACGTCCTAATAAAAAGCTATTTATCGGAAGTGACAGAAAAGCAGGTACAAAAGTAATATTTACTTATCCATTCATATCGTCATAACGCGGAAGTTTAATTACATAGATACTCCTCATAACAACTAAGTGAGGAGTAGATCAAAACAAACTTAATTTACATATCCCTTTTCACACTACTAAACAGAAATAGAAACATATTGGCTTGCTCATCATGTCGGTCCACTTAGCACTCAATCCCTTAAGCATCACCCCCATCTGCATTACCTGAAAAAGGTAGGAAATAATGAGCTAACTAGCCCAGTAGAATTCAAATTCCATAGTTCAATTGATAGTTCAAGAATGTATACATGGTAGCCAAGACAAGGACAGAACGGAATATCAAAGAGTCACACCAGATTTCAGAACAGTAAGCTTGATGCAATGATAGTAAAACTCAGATCATGCTCAGATATATAGCTCAAGAATTGATTCACATATCATTTACACAGTACTGGAATTATGATGACCATATTCAGAAAATAGTTGATGCAATGCCAGACATCCAGACATCCTTATCATTCCACGTGGTCCGAAAATAAATTCGGGTGCTCCTCCTAGGACTGGACCAGCCCTATTTGCACAGGCATAAAAATCACAAGGGGTACAAAGACCCAATCATGTCATCATCAAATATTCATAAGGTGTTCAACCCTATGAACTCTCAGGTGTTCAGATTTTGTAGATTCAATTACCGAGTACCGAAGAATAGACTCAATCGGAGTGCTATTCGTAATTCACAACTTTAGAAACAATTCAAGGAAAGTTAAGGTACCAAAAGTGGGTGAACTTTGAAGTAATATGACAGTAAATATCAAGGTAATTGAGAGGGTAACTTCCTTGGCTTTTAGGATGAGGTTTTAGCATGGATTTAGACATGAAAGAGTGCAGAAATCCGAATCAGCACTGCATCTGTCGACAGCCAAGAAGGGGCTGTCGACAGAAGACAGCAGACAGAACTCATATTTTCTGGACTGTGGGATCTGTCGACAGCAGCAAAGAGATCTGTCGACAGATCTCCACAGTCCCAGTTATCTGGGTTCTGTATGGTATGCGCCTGTCGACAGTTCTTGGGCTGGCTGTCGACAGGTAGCTACCGAACATCCAAAATTGACTTCAAATCTATCCTAAACACCCTAACTATAAAACCTATGAACCAAGACATGTTTGATATCAAATAGAAGAGTCTAATTGGAGTTCTCACAGGGATTTACAAGCTAAACAATCGAGATGAAACAAAAAAACTTATAATTCCAAACTTAGCTCGCTAGAAACAAACTCTATGGGGAAATTGAGACATAGTCTTGCTAATAATGGTTAAATGAAAGATTCTTATAGGTTGGACACTAAATCACAAAATATATATGGATCTCAATCAAAGCTTGGAATACCTACCAATTGAACAGAAGTTCTCATACAGTTCTAAGCATACTAATACTTCTACATGACTCTAACTCATGAACAGGGATCAAAAGTAGAACAATAATTGATTTCTAAATGGAATCAAGTTATTCCTTCCTCAACAAGAGCAACTCTACCATGATTGGAAGGAAAAGTAGAGAATCATCAGTATAGTCTCTCGTTTGCTCATTACGAATTCTTTGTGACATATGAACAAAAACCAAATTGAACCATAGAGAGATGAATCCTACCTTGCTAAGCAAGAAAGCTTCCACTTGATCTTGGTGAAAGAGTTTAACTCAGTGGAACAAGAACTTCCTCCCAAATTGATGCCTTGCTAGACACGACAGCTACTTCAACAGCAAGTTAACACCAAAGAAGAAGCAGCTACAGAAGAAATAGGAGCAGAGATGGAAGTAGTTGCAGGTGCAACGACAACAACTCCCAACAGCACTGCCAGTAGCTCCTCTATCAGCACCTCTAGCAGCAATGAGCAAGAAATGCAAGAACAGGGCAAGAACAAGGTGTGTGGAAAGGGTACGTATGATGGAAGGGAAGTGGCTTTTATAAGCCTAATGACTTCCTCATGCAGAGGCACATCGGCCATGAGGTGTCATGGTAAAACTCTTTTAACCCATGCATTAACACGTAGCCCATGCAGCTTTTACCTTGGTTACACACATGTAGTGGTAATGATGACCCCATCTTATGTGTGGTGGCTCTTCAAGGGCCTTACATGTAAGCCATCAGAAAATCCCAGAAATGGCTTACCGTAATTGTCCCATAAATTAACTGGCCCAATGATCACTATGCAAAACCATCCAATGGTGTCCATTTGTAATGAAATTTTAACCATAGACTAATATAATGGTTTTACAAATTATGGTAATTTTTATTAAATTTTTAGAATTTATTTTACAGTAGGTGAAAAATCACCCGAAAAATAGTCGCATCGACTTAATCTCGAAATCCGTACGTCAAAAAATTCAGATAATTACATATTTGACTTCTCCACATTTTTCTGAAATTATGATGTTCTCGGATTTTTATTTCATTGACATTTTCCAGTGTCGCCCTGTGGGAGTGCGCACTTCGATGTACGATACTAGGGTAACGTACATTACCACAAATTAAGCCTAACTTCTAGTTATCACAATTTAATAACAATCCTAATGTATTTTAACCACATTATTCTCATTTTCTTAACACTTTGAATTTCTGGGGCGTTACAACTCTCCCCTACTAAAAGAAATTTGGTCCTCCAAATTTAATGACATACAGATGTAGTTACTAACCTGAAAACAACTCTGGATACTTGTCCTTGATGGCATCTTCCAATTCCCATGTTGCTTCTTCTTGTCCTCGCTTATTCCATTGAATCTTTAATAAAGGAACTTCCTTGTTCCGAAGTTGCTTGATTTTTCGATCGATGATCTGTACTGGTCTTTCTTCATATGCCAAATTTCCTTGTACATCCAAATCTTGGTATCCAATAATGTGTTCCGGATCATATACATATTTTCTTAACATTGATACATGAAAAATATCATGAACATTGGATAATTGTGGTGGGAGTGCCAATTGGTATGTCGTTTCACCAACTCTCTTCAGTATTTCAAAAGGTCCAATGTATCTTGGACTCAATTTTCCCTTGATACCAAATCTTTTGATTCCTCTGCGGGGTGATACTTTAAGAAAAACATGTTCTCCTTGATGAAATTCTAACTCTCTTCTACGTCGATTGGCATAACTTTTCTGGCGGTCTTGAGCAGCTTTCATTCGGACTTGTACTAACTTGATAACTTCTATCGTCTCTTGGATCATTTCAGGTCCAAGAATATGCGTCTCTTTTAATTCGATCCAACACAATGGTGATCTACATTGTCGTCCATACAAAGCTTCGAAAGGTGCCATTCGAATAGTAGACTGATAACTATTGTTATATGCAAATTTCATAATTGCTAGATGAGTGTTCCAGTCATTTCCGAACTCTAATACACAAGCATGGCACATATCCTCAACAATTTGGTTCACCCGTTCGGTCTGTCCATCTGTTTGAGGGTGAAATGAGGTACTAAATTTTAATTTTGTTCCCAAAGCATCTTGCAATTCTCTCAAAAAATGTGAAGTAAATCTGGCATCTCGATCAGAAACTATGTTCTTTGAAATTCCATGCAACCGTACAATTTCTTTCATATATAATGCTGTCAAAATATTAACAGACCATCTTATCTTTATTGCTAAGAAATGAGCTGATTTGGTAAGTCTGTCAATTATTACCCAGATAGCATCAAATCCACTCCGTGTTTTAGTTAATCCCACAATAAAATCCATACCAATGCTATCCCATTTCCATTATGGTATTTCAAGTGGTTTTAATTTTCCTGCAGGTTTCTGGTGTTCTGCCTTAATTTTCTGACAGGTCAAACATTTTGCAATAAATTCCACAATATCCTTTTTCATGTTGCACCACCAGAAATACTTCTTCAAATCCTGATACATTTTGACAGCTCCTGGATGAATAGTGTAGTGAGACCTATGAGCTTCTTCTAAGATCTGTTTCTTGATTTCGGGATTATCCGGTACACACAATCTGTCCCGGAATAGAAGATTTCCATGAAAATCTTCATTAAAATCAGGTTTAGAAGCCAATTTTTCTCTGATTCCTACCAATATAGGGTCATTGTCTTGCTGCTCATTAATTTGCTTCAGAAAATCTGACTGCACTACCAAATTTCTAATCACCATCCTTTCTCCTTGTGTTTCAACTTTCAAGCTCAATGTGGAAAATTCTTCCAACAATTTTCATTCCCTTACTTGCAATCGAAACATCTTGGCTACAGGATTTCTGCTAAGTGCATCAGCCACAGTGTTTCCTTTTCCCGGATGATATTCAATCTTGAAATCATAGTCTTTGATATATTCCATCCATCTTCTTTGTCTCATGTTCAGTTCTTTTTGTGAAAACAAATACTTGAGACTCTTATGATCGGAGTACACTATGAATCGGTTATCATATAGGTAGTGTCTCCAAAGCTTAAGAGCAAAGACCACAGCAGCCAATTCTAAATCATGTACTAGGTAGTTTTTCTCGTGAGTCTTCAACTGTCTTGATGCATAGGCAATTACTCTTCTATCTTGCATCAATACACATCCCAATCCAATGTTGGAAGCATCGGCATAAACCTCAAATATTTTTCCTTCCACCGGCAAAGCTAGAATTGGTGCAGATGACAAACATTCTTTTAACAATTGGAATGCTTCCTCACAATTCTCATTCCAGATAAAAGCAGTTCCTTTTCTAGTCAACTGTGTAAGAGGTGAGGCAATTCTAGAAAAACCCTTGACAAATCGCCGGTAGTAACTGACCATGCCCAGAAAACTTCTTACTTCAGTAAGATTCTTAGGTTGCTTCCATTTCTGTATGGTTTCAATCTTTGAAGAGTCTGCTGATAGACCTTCTTTAGAAATAATGTGTCCTAAGAACATTACTTCTTTCAACCAAAATTCACACTTGCTAAACTTTGTATATAACTTGTTATCTCGTAACAATTGCAAAGTGATCCGTAGATGGGCTTCATGCTCCTCCATACTTTTGGAATAGATCAGTATATCATCAATGAATACAACCACAAACTGATCTAAATAAGATCTGAACACATCATTCATCAAACGCATAAATGCAGCCGGTGCATTGGTCAATCCAAACGGCATCACCACAAATTCATAATGTCCATATCTTGTTCGAAAAGCCGTTTTATAAATATCTGATTCTTGAATTTTATGCTGATGATATCCAGATCTTAAATCAACCTTGGAAAAACACTGAGCTCCAGACAATTGATCAAATAGATCATCAATTCTTGGTAGTGGGTACTTATTCTTTATAGTCAATTGATTTAACTGCCGATAATCTATACACAACCGCATAGATCCATCTTTTTTCTTAACAAATAGTACCGGAGCACCCCATGGTGAGGTACTGGGTCTGATGAACCCCTTCTCTATCAATTCCAACAATTGTCTTTTTAGTTCTTTCAGTTCTTCTGTTGACATTCTGTAGGGTGTTCTAGAAATTGGTGTAGCTCCTGGCACCAGCTCAATTGAAAAATTCACCTCTCTATTAGGTGGTACGCCAGGTAGCTCTTCAGGGAAAACATCAAGAAATTCTCTTACTACCGGAATATCTTCCAATCCCTCAATACTTTGATTTAATAGGGTCATGAAAGCTAAATACCCTTGACAACCTTTCTGTACTAACTTACAAGCTTTCACTGCTGAAATTATTGGTATTCTTTTGGTTTGAGGTTTATCAAAAGTTATAGAATAATTTTCCTCTCCTAGGAAAGTCACTTGTCTCAATTGGCAATCTAGATTTGCATGGTATTTCGATAACTAGTCAACCCCAAGGATTACATCATAATCCCACATTTCTAAACATATCAGATCACCGGGTAAATCATGTCCTTTGACCATGATCTGACTAGCAGGGTAATATTCTTTAAGCTTTTTACCCTCACTTAAAGGAGTTGCAACCTCAAGTTGTGTGGTTAATGGAACTGACTTTATATCCAACAATTTAGCAAACTCATAACTAATGAAAGAGTGCGTAGCTCCAGAATCAAACAACACAAATGCAGGTTTTGAGTTTACTAATAAAGTACCTTCAATCAATCCGCCTTCCTGCGGGGATTCAGGTTCCACATCCTAAATGGCTTGTAGTCTTCCTTGCTTTACTTGGGGGTTCTTATTTGTTGGTGCTGTCTTAGCCATCGGGCAGTCCGGAATTCGGTGTTGAGTGCTTCCACAACGGAAACATGCACCCAATTTACGCCAGCAATTCTCAATCTTATGCCCGATACGATGACAATGCTTACAAACCTCCTTACTTCCTACCGGAGCTTTGCCTGCCTTCTTAGCAGCTTGCTGAATCTTCGGGGCATTCCCCGACTCATACTTCCTTTTTCGATCTGAAGACCCTTCTCCAGATCTCCCTCTAATCTTATCCACAGTTTCGTTTGCAGCTTCAAATGCCAAGGCTCTCTTTACCATTTCTGAATAGGTAGTAATCAAATGAGGAGTTAACTGCGTAATAAAATTAGGACGCAGTCCATTCATAAACCTCTTAGCCTTTAGCTTTTCCGTGGATATAAGATGAGGAGCATATTTTGACAACTGGGCAAATTGAGCCTCATACTCGGATACCGACATTCTTAGCTGCTTTAACCCAGCAAATTCATTCGCTTTCTTCTCCTGAACCACCTCAGAGAAATATTGCTCATTAAACAGTTCCACAAACTCTTCCCAACTGACTTGATTTGAATCTTCCATGGTAGCTTCCACAGTTTCCCACCAAGCACGAGCATCCCGATCCAATTGGAATGTAGTGAGACAAGCCTTTTCTTCTTCCGTACACTTAAGCATTCTGAATATCCTTTCAATGTCTTTTAGCCAATTCTCAGCTTCATCCGAATCCGTACTTCCTGCGAATCTCGGAGGGTCCAGGCTTCGGAAATCCTTGAACAAGCTTGTCCCATTGTGACTGTTATTTCTAGCTACTACCTTCATTACACGGGTCAAATCATGCATAGAACTTTCCATCTTCCTCAAATTAGCGTCACCACCATCCATGATTAAATCAAAAGGAATCTGAAACATTCAGTAATACATTCATTCATCATGCATTCATCACATACACAACATAACACACCATCTATATTATCAAGTCAAATATTTACATTGTAATACATCCCCATGTATCCACAAAATATCACAGCCTTCTCCTACCAAGTTTACCATATATACAAAACTCCAATCTTCACTAACCTCTCACTCCACATATATATGGGAGTTACATATATACAATCAGTGTTTACACAAAAAGAGAGGCATACAAAAAGATGAGTGGTCTAAGTCTTCTTCGAGTTTCGGGTAAGATCTATAACAGTTTCCATTTGCGGTGCTTGCTGCTCTACTCCGGCCCCATGGTACAGCTCTCTAGCTGCATCAGTCAATGCCTCCCAATGATCCTCAACTTGGTGGAGCAATAGATCTTGTCCCAACTTCAAGTTATCCAGATTGATCATAACTTGGCTCATAATTTCTAAGGAAGCACCTGGATTGCCTGCTATGAAAGCACTTGCAGTCAAGTCGAGCACCTCTTCCTTAATTTGCAGGTGGGCTTCTCGCTGCGCTTGGGCATACAATTCTATATCCTGACGTAGCAATTCCATGGTAGCCACCAACCTTTCTTGGGCATTCATGTCCATTCTGAAATGATTAACGGGTTAAGCATTTACATGATTACAAAAATCATGCTAACTAATCCCATGTTTCTACCCCAACTCACTGATTTCCCTAGGTTTATCGAACTAATACTCTGATACCATATTTATCTGTCACATCCTAATAAAAAGCTATTTATCGGAAGTGACAGAAAATTAGGTACAAAAGTAATATTTACTTATCCATTCATATCGTCATAACGCGGATGTTTAATTACATAGATACTCCTCATAACAACTAAGTGAGGAGTAGATCAAAACAAACTTAATTTACATATCCTTTTTTACACTACTAAACAGAAATAGAAACATATTGGCTTGCTCATCATGTCGGTCCACTTAACACTCAATCCCTTAAGCATCACCCCCATCTGTATTACCTGAAAATGGTAGGAAATAATGAGCTAACTAGCCCAGTAGAATTCAAATTCCATAGTTCAATTGATAGTTCAAGAATGTATACATGGTAGCCAAGACAAGGACAGAACGGAATATCAAAGAGTCACACCAGATTTTAGAACAGTAAGCTTGAAGCAATGATAGTAAAACTCAGATCATGCTCAGATATATAGCTCAAGAATTGATTCACATATCATTTACACAGTACTGGAATTATGATGACCATATTCAGAAAATAGTTGATGCAATGCCAGACATTCAGACATCCTTATCATTCCACGTGGTCCGAAAATGAATTTGGGTGCTCCTCCCAGGACTGGACCAGCCCTATTTGCACAGGCATAAAAATCACAAGGGGTACAAAGACCCAATCATGTCATCATCAAATATTCATATCTCATAAGGTGTTCAAGCCTACAAACTCTCAGGTGTTCAGATTTTGTAGATTCAATTACCGAGTACCGAAGAATAGACTCAATCGGAGTGCTATTCGTAATTCACAACTTTAGAACAATTCAAGGAAAGTTAAGGTACCAAAAGTGGGTGAACTTTGAAGTAATATGATAGTAAATATCAAGGTAATTGAGAGGGTAACTTCCTTGGCTTTTAGGATGAGGTTTTAGCGTGGATTCGGACATGAAAGAGTGCAGAAATCTGAATCAGCACTGCATCTGTCGACAGCCAAGAAGGGGCTGTCGACAGAAGACAGCAGACAGAACTCATATTTTCTAGACTGTGGGATCTGTCGACAGAAGCAAAGAGATCTGTCGACAGATCTCCACAGTCCCAGTTATCTGGGTTCTGTATGGTATGCGCCTGTCGACAGTTCTTGGGCTGGCTGTCGACAGGAAGCTACCGAACATCCAAAATTGACTTCAAATCTATCCTAAACACCCTAACTATAAAACCTATGAACCAAGACATGTTTGATATCAAATAGAAGAGTCTAATTGGAGTTCTCATAGGGATTTACAAGCTAAACAATCGAGATGAAACAAAAAAAACTTATAATTCCAAACTTAGCTCGCTACAAACAAACTCTATGGGGAAATTGAGACATAGTCTTGCTAATAATGGTTAAATGAAAGATTCTTATAGGTTGGACACTAAATCACAAAATATATATGGATCTCAATCAAAGCTTGGAATACCTACCAATTGAACAGAAGTTCTCATACAGTTCTAAACATACTAATACTTCTACATGACTCTAACTCATGAACATGGATCAAAAGTAGAACAATAATTGATTTCTAAATGGAATCAAGTTATTCCTTCCTCAACAAGAGTAACTCTACCATGATTGGAAGGAAAAGTAGAGAATCATCAGTATAGTCTCTCATTTTCTCATTACGAATTCCTTGTGACATATGAACAAAAACCGAATTGAACCATAGAGAGATGAATCCTACCTTGCTAAGCAAGAAAGCTTCCACTTGATCTTGGTGAAAGAGTTTAACTCAGTGGAAGAAGAACTTCCTCCCAAATTGATGCCTTGCTAGACACGACAGCTACTTCAACAGCAAGTTAACACCAAAGAAGAAGCAGCTACAGAAGAAATAGGAGCAGAGATGGAAGTAGTTGCAGGTGCAACGACAACAACTCCCAACAGCACTTCCAGTAGCTCCTCTATCAGCACCTCTAGCAGCAATGAGCAAGAAATGCAAGAATAGGGCAAGAACAAGGTGTGTGGAAAGGGTACGTATGATGGAAGGGAAGTGGCTTTTATAAGCCTAATGACTTCCTCATGCAGAGGCACGTCGGCCATGAGGTGTCATGGTAAAACTCTTTTAACCCATGCATTAACACGTAGCCCATGCAACTTTTACCTTGGTTACACGCATGTAGTGGTAATGATGACCCCATCTTATGTGTGGTGGCTCTTCAAGGGCCTTACACGAAAGCCATCAGAAAATCCTAGAAATGGCTTACCGTAATTGTCCCATAAATTAACTGGTCCAATGATCACTATGCAAAACCATCCAAATGGTGTCCATTTGTAATGAAATTTTAACCATAGACTAATATAATGGTTTTACAAATTATGGTAATTTGTATTCAATTTTTAGAATTTATTTTACAGTAGGTGAAAAATCACCCGAAAAATGGTCGCGTCAACTTAATCTCGAAATCCGTACGTCAAAAAATTCGGATAATTACATATTTGACTTCTCCACATTTTTCTGAAAATTATGATGTTCTCGGATTTTTATTTCATTGACGTTTTCTAGGGTCACCCTGTGGGAGCGCGCACTTCGATGTACGATACTGGGGTAACGTACATTACCACAAATTAAGCCTAACTTCTAGTTATCACAATTTAATAACAATCCTAATGTATTTTAACCACATTATTCTCATTTTCTTAACACTTTGAATTTCTGGGGCGTTACAGAGTGAGCGTTGGCAAAGGAACAAGTGAAGAGGTAGCACAAGGTTGAGTGCATGCAACCACACCGACCTACCGAAGTAGGGGCGGGCCTGCACCAACCAGGGCTGTCCCTCATCACCTTCCCCCAGGTATGGCTGCTAAACCACCTGCAAAACAAATCCGATCAGTCACCAAGCAATAAAGTCAAGCAATCAATCAAAGGGAAAGGTTAGGAGTACTTACATCCAGGTAGGGGTAGCCATCAATAGCTTCCTGTAGACGCTCGAGCTGGTCCCCTAGGCTGCGAGAATCCCGGATAGGATCCCAACGGCGTGCAATGGGTACCAGACCCGGCCGTGTGAGCTCACCTCTCCCCAGGGCCGGGAGGTGAATGTAAGTCCAGACCTGCAAAATGAGAAGAGGATTAGGTGTTTTTTTTAAAGGATGGTGAGGTTCAATTCAAGGGTCAAAGAGAAGGTGTGTACCTGGAGAAAGGGGAAGAACCCGCTCGTCGAAGTGTGCCGCTCTGAGGCTCCCAAGCTGTCAAACTGATGTGCTAGGAAGGCTGCTCCCCAGGCATACCCCCCTACCTCGCTCAGGTCCTGCAGTAGGGGCAGGAAATGGTAGTGGACCGCGTCGCCCCTCGTAGCAAACAAGAGTCTGCCAAGGAAAAGCACGAGGAAGCGGTGCAAATCCAAATCCGCCTACGCCCCGGGCTCACTTGCTAGCTCCCTCCGGCTAACCCGAGTCAACCTATCTAAGTGCTCTTGGTCGCTCTCTTCTGCTACCTTCCCCACATCGAACAACCCGAGGCTCTCTTGGAGGGGTACCCTAGGCACTAGGGAAGACCTGCGTTCTACGGGTAGCTCTAGTAGTTGATGGGCTAGGTCGTGGTAGCAAGGATAGGTGTATCCACTCACTGGCCTCCCATAGGTCCTGAGCTCTGTGATCCGGCTCACATCCTCGAGGCTGGGGATCATATGTCCCCATGGGAATGTAAAGGCGGTCGCCTCCGCATCCCACCTGCTCCTCAGAGCCTGAGTAAGGGCCGGGTCCGCCCTCATCCTCTCCATCCCCAGGATCTCTCCAAACCCCATCTCCTCTACCCTCTCTCTCTAGAAGGGGGGAAACGCCAGGTATACATCCAGCACAATCAGCCAAGATACTCGGGCCCTCATCTCACCCTGCAACATTTTCCATTTGTTAAACTAGTCAATTTTTAGTGTTCGGTCGGAGTCGCGGTAGCCGTGGCGACCGCGACCCTTTCGCGACAAAGCGGGGCACCGTGAACTTATCATGTCACCTTCCGAAGCCGCGATAAGGTCGCGTCTACTCGGGTCGCCGCGACATGGTCGCGACACCCCGCCCCGCCGCGACACCATGTCGCGGCAGGTCGGGCTGACGCGTTACCAGGACCGGACCGGCCGGAGCCTCCTTTGTCCGATCCTCTTTTCCATGGGCTTCTTGCCCTACATGTGCCCTCTAGGGGCTCCGTTTGCTAATCCTACACACTCATACAAGGGTTTAAGGTTGATCTACTTACCGATTTCATCGCCTTGGCGCGTTTCCTCCGTTCCTCCTCCACATTCACGATTAGGGCTTCTTCTTCTTCTTCCATCGCCATTTTCGCGACGTCCACCTCCTCCTCAACCGGAGGCACCTCCGTTTGGCGCCGAGAGCTCTGCCCCTCCATCTGAATCGGTGTTGAATTGAGCGAGTTTGTGGGCAAGCTAGGGTGCGGAGAGGAGCAAGAGTGCAAAGATGCAAGATGGCTCAAAGTTGTTTGAGTTTTTGAAAACCCGGAAAGGAGGAAGAAAGGGCCGTTTGCATTTTGAATTGGTCGGTTTGAGTCGCGTCAGGACGGTGGGCCCCGACCAAGCCACGTCGGCTGGGGTGACCGCGACTACGCGGCCACCCACCCAGACGCAATATGAAGGCGGTTGCCAGGGGTGTCGCGTCATCAACCGAGCCATCTGAACTTGCAGAAAATTCAGTTTTGTTCATTCCAATTCAAATCGTTACATTCACTAATCCTTTCTATCAAATAAAAATACTCTAATTCCTTTTCCTAACTACCATCTGATTCCTCACCTACAATCAAATCAATTGAATTTCAAACATTCCCCAGTGCCGGCTGAATCTTCCCCAAAGCTTCAATATATTCCTTCGTCACATCCTCATCCTCTTCTACCTCGGCTTGAACTACGCTCATCGCGCATCCTTCCCAATGGACGATGGTGCTACGCACATCGCGCTCGTCCTACTCATCGTCCATCTTCTGCTTTTGAATGGGAGGGTAGTGTGATAGGGTGGGGACAACCGTGCGAGCTCCACCGCACTGAAGATCGCATTGATCCGGGTTGTATAGCACCAATGCTTCATTGCCTAGCAGTCGTAGGGTGAGTCCGGTGCGCTGAGGGTGGTGAATCGCCCAGTTGAGCAGAAATCGCGGGCGCATGTCGAACTTAGCTACGCTCATCCTTTTGAAGTAGTCGCGCCACGCCTTCAATCCTTTCAGCTGTGCAGTCTTGCACCACACCTTGGTGTCCATGTGGAGAGGCCCGCCCACGAATGCCAATGGATGATTGAGCATTGTCTTGCACTCCGTGGCCAGGTTCTCCATTGCTCGGAACTGGATATGCATGCCCATCCAAAGCTTAAGGGCGATGATGGAGCCAAAGAAAGGTCCCCCAGTTGCTGCAGAGGTCAATCCAGCATACAAGTATCCCAAGACTGCCTGGCCAATTCTCATACCTTCTGAAATCGAGTCGATGATGCTAAGGTTGGCAAAGGAGATAGCGTCATCCGTTGCCGGGAAGAGGATGATGCCACAGATGCAAATAGCGGCGGCCTTGGCAATTGCTGTGTAGTTCCTGGTCTTTCGCTTACATTGTGAAGTGATTCACTGTGCGATTGGAAGAAGGTGCACGTGCATCCCACTCGTCATGGAGTACAAGTCATTCTTCCTTGTGGTAATTTCGGCAATAATACTCCAGGAGTTGATCGGCGCCACAGTGTATGAGATCGCAAATTCTTCACCTCTTTGGTACTGTGGGAGGCTGAGCATTATCTCTAATTCTTCCAGCATGATCGTAGCTTCAAACGTCCGGAAGAGGAACGTGTGGGTCTGCGGATGCCACAACTCCGCTAGCGCCGTAACGCCATCCCACACGTGTACGATTTTATTGTACTTCTTGGCGAGAACTAGAACGGTGCTCAAACCCCACTCTTTTAAGTGACTGATGGAAGCAGGAGGAAGCAATTCCAACATAGGGGAGAGCCATGGTAGCTTGGAGAATCTCCTCTGTCCAGGTAAGATCTGAAGGGGAGAAGAAGATGAGAGTTTAAGAACGGGGAAGAGGAAAACAGAGCAGAACAACGCCGAAAAGTGCAGAAATTGCAGAAAAAAGAGAGAAAAGACGCTTACTTGGAGCTCCGGGCGCATGCAAATATGCCCCGGGACGGCACTCAGCTACTGGAGATTGGCATGGGACTCCCTTGCAGCCTTGGGACCCGA
The DNA here is from genome assembly GCA_014218235.1 of Colocasia esculenta. NCBI lineage: Eukaryota > Viridiplantae > Streptophyta > Magnoliopsida > Alismatales > Araceae > Colocasia > Colocasia esculenta. The sequence continues at coordinate 26,630,184 of CM024760.1, read as the reverse complement.
GTAGGGAGGGATCTCCTCCTGAAAAGTAGAGTGGTTCCTCTTCATTCTTGCAAAATAGAGAAAATCTGGAAGAAAAGAGGAGAGAGGAGATTAGCTGCGGGATTAGCACCCCCAAACCCTCTATTTATAGACTATTGATAGGTGCAAACCCCCTCTAATCTCGCACCTAGGAGTTAGGATAAAACTAGGAGAGGTCTAGGAGTCCTAGTGTTATTCTAGGTGTCTTAGGATAAGGCTAAACCCCGGATTTCTGCATTTTCAGGGCTCTGTCCAAGTCGCGACGCCGCGATCTGACGCGACCTTGTCGCGACACAGCGCTGCGACGTGACATGGTCGCGGCTTTCTAAGGCGTCGCCTCTCTACCCGAGGGGTTGTTTCCATGTCTGTGCTTATTATGTGTGATTGTTTGTTTATATTTATTGGATGTATTATCATTTCGTGCTTGTTTCTGTTTGTTTCTTATCAAAAAAAAAATAAAAAATCAGAAATTCAGAAAAAAAAGACGGGATTTGAGTTCCCCTTTACCAAAAACAGTGATGATCTAGGTGCACATTGTTAATCGCTGGATAGGCCGTTGAGTTGTTTAAGTTCGGGAACGATGGATTCAGGCCTGCACTACGGTTGTAGGTAGTCTCTTGACCCGTTCTTATTTGGCTTAACAATATTATCCTTGATATATTTCCTATTTTCTCCCTTTATTTGCATTTGTTTTAATGATTTCTTTTATTTTAGCCCAGCATACATCATGTAGGACTTTGAGTTTCCTGACTCACTCCTGACTTTTGATGAGCCCTTGTTGAGTGCCCAATCATCCTCCAGTTTCCAAACAAGAAACCCAATTCCACTCCGAATCGGAAGGTTTGCCTCCGAGTAAGCTGTTCCCGTCAGTATGACAAGAATTTCCCTGTCTAGATTCTCTATCAAATTTTCATCCTATTCCTTTGATTCGTTTTGGTTACGAACCGCTCCCAGGACAGAGTCATGAGTTACCTACTTGGCACGCACATGTCCCTCCAAGGCAAAACCTGTAGGCCAATCGGCTAGGGTACCTCTCAATCGAGGGGTTGATCGTCCTCCTCTTTTCTCCTTCTCGTCTAGACTCGTTCTTCTTGGCATCCTGCTCGAGCAGCTAACTCTGGGCTTTCACGAAAATTCCAGTTGCCTGTTAGTTAGACCAGGTGTCTCTTTACCTTGGCTCACACTTTCAGTCCACTTTGCGTCATTTCCGCTTCGCCGTCACTTCGTGACATCTCCACTCCACTTCCGCTTCGCTACCCTGCAAAGAGGAAGCCAAGGAGGGGCAATCTATAGACACCCGGTTCTGACTCATGGGTTGAACCACATTTCATGTTATCCTAGTTAGCCCCTAGTTGGTCACTCACCTTGAGCCCATCATTAGCCTTGATTGAGCCCATTAACAATTTAAAATTACCTTGAAGTCCCGCCCGTTCTTATTTTGGAGAGTCCGTATGCAATTATAACTCACATCTTTTATGTAACTGGCTGATAAATGTAAAACAATTTGATTTCCTAGTCGCGACATATCGTAGCGCCGTGACTCTAGTCGCGACGGCCCTGGATGCCGCGACAGCCCATGCATGATATCCATGCACGTGGGCTTACTGTCGCGACGCCCCGACCCATCGCGTCTCTAGTCGCGACCCCACGATACGCCGCGACAACGCCTGAGCGCACCAGACTCTGCAACAACCTCCCATTTATCCTCCTATTGATCCAGCTTTATCCCTAGGAGATATCTCAACCCCTTGGGGCGAGATTCTGGCCCTAGGGACTCTTGTGAGGATCCCTTGGACTCTCCCTTGCAATTTTAAAAGGCCATTATCTCCCATTTCGAATTTTGACCTTTTTTGAAGAGATAATATCACCCATTTTTCTCTCATGGCTCTATAAAAGAAAGGCACCTCTTCAAGGACGGGGAGAGCCTCATTTTCTACCCCGAAGGGCTGCTGAAATTTCCTTTGACAGATATTTAGCCACGCAGCCACCCTTTTTCTCCATTTCCCTCACATCCCTCTCCATCAAAGCAACCCATTTCATCATCTACGGAGCACGGGACGTGAGAAGGGCGACTTCAGCACTCTCTTGAAGCTTTTGGACGATCCTTCGAGCTGCAACCACGCCAAGGAGTCACCCTAATGGGGCTCACTCTCTCCCTTTCCTTTTCTCCTTCTTTTGCATGCAGTTTTTTAATGTTATTCTTAGATAGAACATATTCAGCACACACCCATGTTTTCCTATACCCAAAGGGGTTTAAAAACCTCCCAGGTTCGTTCCCTCCATGTTCCCATCCTTTCTTTCTATTTTGGAGTAGATACTATGTTTAACGTGTTCTAATAGGGCTTCCTTTTATTTGTTTTCTTTTGTGGCAGGCATCTAAGCGTCATCCACGAGGAGATCTTGCCTTCCGGCCGGCTGGAAGACGAGAAGAAGGTCCACACTCCAACAACTCCCACACAAAGAGAAGGTGGCGGCGGAGGATGACGTGACAAGAAACGCGACTGGCATCAGCGTCACGTTATCAGCACTATCGCGACCGCTAAGGCCGTCGCGACACTAGGTCCGCCTCCCTTTTCTCTCTCCTCTTCCTAGTTAAGTTAGCCATCTTCATTTTCTATTTATAAGGCAACTTGCTAGGTGGCGATCACATTCCATATTCACACACCACTAGATTTGGTACTTGTTCGTGTCGAGGGGGGGGGGGCGTCAATCCCCGTGATTACAGCCGGATGTGGCATTGATCCAAGCATTAAAAGAGTGGTGGGACCCTGAGTGCCACGCCTTCCTCCTCCCATGGGGTCATATGGTCCCCACATTGGAGGATGTGTCACGGATCACCAGCCTGCGGGTGGATGGCCAGGCGGTGACAGGGGTGACCTACACTTGCTACCAGGAGATGGTAGAGAGACTGTTGGGGATAGAGGTAACGAGGGAGAGGTCGTCCCTTGTGCCGAGGGTGAGGCTCTAGGCGAGCTTGGGGGTGGTGGACGGTCGCCACTAGACCGGAGAGAGCTAGGCCGAGTACATGGCCCAGCTGACGGCAGACTCCTGAGCAGCCCTGGCGGAGGAGGAGGGAGTGACGGCAGACAGAGACTTGAGACGCTTCCTGATCCTCATGATCGGGAAGCTGATCCTGGGGACCAAAGGGGACCCACTGAGCTGTCGGTGTCTGCTCCTAATGGAGGACCTGTCCCAGGTGGGTAGTTATGTGTGGGGGTGTGGCTCTCTTAGCCCACCTCTTCGACAGCCTGGGCACCTTCGGCAGGGAGACAAGGGGTAGCCAGCTTCTTTCCCTTTCTCTAGGTACGCCTCCCACCGTAACTCTTTATTGCTTTTCTGCTTATTTGATTAATTGTGGCACTAACTGAGTTGTTTTGCAGGTGTGGGCATATCTCTACCTTCCCTCCCTTGGCCGGGGCGTGCCGAGGCGAGCGGGTGCTGTACCACTTCTACAGCGCTGGAGGTTTCTCCATGATGAGCGGTCCCTGCACCTGTAGGTGACGCTCATCCAGGACGCGCTAGATGCCGTCCCTTTCAGACATGTAAGTATTTCTGCCCTCATACTCTTTTATTTTCTTATCACTGACCATTGTCTAATGAGCTTCTATTTGTGATGTGCAGGTTGAGTGGACTCCCTATGCTGGGGAGGATGACGCCGACCAGCCGTGGGTGGTGCAGGGCCGCCCCTACTTCGGTAGGGAGATCTGGCTTCATGCTTTCAACACGGTGGTACAACTCCACCTCCAGCTGGTCGCGCGGACACTGGGACTCCACCAGGTGGCAGTGGAGTTCCCGACTCAGCAGAGGGTGTGGGAGAGACCAGTCTGTAGCTTCCGTGGCCTCTAACAGGTCACAGACTGGAGGGAGCAGGTCTGGGAGCAACTGGAGGACTGGCGCCAGTGGGGCCGAGCGGTGACCTCCGAGGCCACCAGCGACGAGGACTACTTCCGTGCCTACGCACGGAGGTACGGGGCCCAGGTGTACAGGGGGACCCGACGACCGGTGAGTGTTACTAGCTTAGCCCTTTCTAAATATTTAAATCGTTCATTCCTTGGCTATCCTGACTTGTGTTTGCAGCTTGACCCCGAGGGCCGGATTGCCTCCCTCGAGGGTGTCCTACATTCCACGATCCAGCGGAGGGATGACCTCCAACGGACTGTGACAGAGCTAGTGAGTGCTCTAGTACCTGCCCCTTCTACCCTTAGTTTCAGTTTGACTGACTTCTGTGCTTTTTCTTTGCAGCACGCCGAGTTGGAGCGGGCGCAGCAGATGGTGGGAGGCGCTTCCACCTCTCGGGATGATCTTGGCCACTCCGTGCTGGAGGGTCAGTTGGCGGTAGTGGTGACCCGGGCGGAGGATGCCATGGCCCAGCTACGCGAGTGGGTGAGTTATTAATTACCTACCCCTTATTTTCTTATTTCCCTTATTGACAAATGCTTGACTTGCAGGAGACGGAGTTGAGGGATGCCTTAGCACGGACGACCGCACTAGAGGCGGAGATGACGGAGTTGCACCTACGCCCTTAGGTGGATGAGGCGACGGGACTGCGTCGAGAGGTGGAGGAGCTTTGCTCGCAGCTGGAGACCGAGCGACATCACCACGAGCTGCTGAGGTCGGAGATGAGGGGGCTTGAGAGAGCCTTGGCGCTGGTCGGGCGTAGCCGCTCGTCGGCCAGCAGGAGTGGCATCCCCAGCGGATCGGCAGGACACTACCTGACGGGTTCCTTCGGACGGCGGAGGAACGAGGAGGAGGGACGACGACGCGAGGGAGCGGCCGAGGGGAGCACGACGGGACCGAGGGAGATGGCCCCTCCACTTTCTCGCCCACCTGAGGGTACAGGGGAGAGTGGTTGAGGGCTTGTACTTTACCCCGTTTGCTCATGATGTATCATGATGATGATGTAGATATGGAATAGAATAGAATGGAATCTTTTATCTATGGAATGTGATTGTGTGACAGTGACGAGTGAGATATGAGTGCCGCTTTCCCTCTTCTGCTGCGACCTGCACACTTAGGACAACCATGAAGACAAGTTAGATCCGTTCTTCGACTTAGTCCCTTACCTTAAGCGTGACAAGTGACCAATCTCGATAAATGGTCAAGGGGCTAAGCCTTATTAAAATAGGCAAAAAGACATAAATAAATAAAATAAATGACATGCATGAATGAATGAGTAAGAGTCTTTTTTGGGATTTTGTAAAGATTTTTTGGAGTTTTGAAATATTTGATTTTTCTTGGGGTTTTGAAATATTCATTTTTTTTAGTTTCGCAATATTTGATTTTTTTGAGTTTTAAAATATTTGATTTTTTTGGAGTTTTGAAATATTTGATTTTTTTGAAATTTTTGATTATTTTGGAGTTTTGAAATATTTGATTTTTTGGAATTTTGAAATATTTGATTTTTTGGAGTTTTGAAATATTTGATTTTTTGGAGTTTTGAAATATTTGATTTTTTTGGAGTTTTTAAAAGACGCCTAAAACCGACCTTAGCCCTTCCTAAAATAAGACGTGCGAGACGGAAGGTACTCGCCCTTTTGGGCCACAACACATAGACCAGTTCAAACTGTTGGTTTAGGAGTCTTGATCGTTTCCCCTTTTCACCGAAGGCTTTACTAAGATAGGACGTGCATTTAGGGGTGACAAGCCATGGGTGACTACCCCTAGTTGATAGTGCAGCTATTTAGGCCCTACCTAAGAGATGATCTGATCTTTTAGAGGGAAGTGGAAGACTATTTAAGGAAAGTCTAATGTAGGTTTAAGGATGTTGGGTTCGGCTTATTCCCGCAGCATACCCTTCAAAGATTAGGTCTGTTGCGGAGGGACTTTGTAGTCTTTTCTATGGATGTTGGGTTCGACTTCTTCCCGCAGCATACGACTGGGCTCATGAGCATCCCGCGGGGACTTTGCCACTCTTTGCCATGCCCCTATTCCATCATGTAGTTTTTTCATTCTTTTGATTTCTCTTGTTCTTTTGCCCTTTTATTTGACCGTCCCTGTTTGAGGCTTCCTCTCGTCACGATATGCTTAAGGTTGACAACCTCGCCCTTACGACCCTTGCCCCTACATTTCGAACGATTTGGAAGAGATTGACCATCACCTCGCTAAAGCAGGGCCTATCTAGCCACATTATCTACTAAGTGCGATTACCCGGGCTTGCCGTGTGTGTGTGTTGATCTTAACTTAGGTCAATCCTTGATGATTGGGGAGGAGACTTCGGACTCTTAACACGGGGTTATCCCTAATCTAAGTGTTGTGGCCTCACACCTAAAGACCTAAGGATAGAATCTTTTGAGGTACAACCCATTCCACGGATGTGACAATTCTATGCTCTCAGCATTGGTTAGGCAGTAGGCATTTCCCGGATACACTTCTCTTACGACGTACGGACCTTCCCAATTTGGTTGCAATTTAGATCTCGGATCTCCAGGTTTGATAAAAATGTGTTTCAAGACCATATCACCCTCTTGAAATTTTCGCTCAATTACCTTCTTTTCAAAAGATCTTGAGATTTGCCTTTGATATGAGAGTACATGATCGACCGCCATGAGTCGCCTTTCATCTAAGAGTTCCAGTTGGACTAATAACGCCTCTTGATGCTCGTCAAGATTAAGTTCCTTATCTAATTTGACTCTTAGTGAAGGGATCAGGATCTCATATGGAACTACCGCCTCCATCCCATAAGTGAGAGCATACGGAGTTTGCTCGTGGGAGTACAGACGGAGGTACGATAGGCCCATAGAGCCTCTATTAGCTTTTCTGGCCAATCAGCGAATTTATGCGATTCACAAGTTTTCTTCAAGATTTTAAGAAGGATTTTATTAGTTGCTTCAGCTTGGCCATTGCCATGTGGGTAATATGGAGATGAATGATGCAGAGTGATATTATATTTCTTACAGAGGTCCTGGAGTTCTTATGAGATGAATTGTGGCTCGTTGTCCGTGACGATGCTGCTTGACACTCCGAACAACGAAATGATATTCTTCATGATAAAGCAGCACACTGTGGATGCTTTGATTTCTGCGAATGCTTCTACTTCTGCCCATTTGGTGTAATACTCAGTTGCTGTTAGGATAAATGATGAGTTTTTTCCGAGGGGGCCAACAATATGGAAAGCCCACATGGAGAATGGCCAAGGTGGGGAGAGTGGATGAAGTGAGGATGAAGGAGCATGAATTTTATCAGTGTGGAGTTGGCATTTGACACACCTATGGACGTAGATGGCACAGTCTTCTTCTAGGGTTGGCCAGTAGTAGCCCTACGTAATGATCTTCTTAGTAAGCATCTGACTGTTGACATGCCCTCTCCATTCACTAGCATGGGATCCTTCTACCACTTTCCAAGCTTCGTCATTATTGAGACATCTCAAAAGAACTCCATTAAGAGCCTGCCTGTACAAAATTTTTCTGACGACTGTGTACCTTAAGGCGGCTCTTCTTATGGCCTTGCAATCCTCTGCATTTTCCCCTTCGGGATACGACCCATCCTTACAGTATTGCTCAATCTCAAAATACCATGGTAGTTCCTCTTCATCTAAAATTTCCTCAAGCTCAGCTAGCATGACTTGTTGCACTTCTCTCTTCCTAGCCCTTTCTTCTAAGATTGTCCTAAGGTTTTTGAACCAACGATCTTGGCGAGATGGAACATCCAGCCGTTGGACGACAATTGTCTCGGTCCGGCGACTCAGAGGGAAGGATAGAGATGAAGTTAGTGACGCTAAGGTGTCAGCCAGATATTCTATGAGCGAGGAGTGTGGACATAGATAAGCTTGTGGAGCTGCCTTGCCAACAACGTGACCAGATCTTGATATGGTTTAAGCTTTGGGTCACGAGTGCGGTAAGTTGAGAGCACCTACCGCAAAACAAGCTGAGAGTCTCCTATGATTCTAAGGTGAGATGCACCCAAGATATAAGTGTGCTTAAGACCAACTAAGAGAGCCTCATACTTAGACATGTTATTAGTGGCGGAGAAGGTGAGTTGAAAAGTGATGGGGATGGTAATACCTTCAGGGGTGAGCAGCACAGCTCCAATGCCCCGTCCCTGAGAGTTGAGCACACCATCAAAATGAAGGGACCAGAAGGGATATTTGGAGATGACCGAGAGCTCTTCATCAGGGAATTCCTCTCGGATGGAATCGCTATGAGGTAGTGGAAAATGGGCAAGGTGCTCGGCGATGGCATACCCTTTGATGGCCTTTTGGACCACGAAAGAGATGTTGAATTGTGAGAGGAAGCTCTGCCAGCGCGCAAGCCGATCAGAGAGGACAGGATTTTCTAAGAGATATCTGAGCGGATCCATCCTCGAGATCAGCTTGACCTCGTGGGCAAGAAAGTAATGCTTGGGCTTTTGGACTACCCACACGAGCGCGGCACAAGTTTTGTCCGCGGTGGTGTATTTGGATTCTGTGGTGTTGAAAAGCCTATAAAGATAGTATGCTGCCCTTTCTTTTCCAGATTCATCATGTTGTGCAAGGACAGCACCTAGGGAGTCCTCAATGACTGAGAGATATAGGACTAGTGTTTTCCCGGGTACAGGAGGTTGCAGAACTGGGGGATTCATGAGATACCTCTTCAAATCATCAAAGGCTTCTCGGCACTTGTCATTCCATTCAAATTTGGCCCCTCCCTTCAAGAGATCATAAAATGGGCGGCATCTTTGCGAGTGCTGTGATATGAATCTTCTAATGAATTGCAGACGCCCAATCAAGCCTCTTAGTTGTGAAATGTTCTTTGGAGGCGGCATTTCCGCTATAGCCCTGGCCTTGTTTGGATCAATCTCAATCCCCCGCTTACTAACTATAAAGCCTAGCAACTTGCTTGATGATACCCCAAACACACATTTCTTTAGATTCATTCTCAGGTTGTACTCCCTTGCCCTTTGCAACACCTTGGCGAGGATCTTGGGGTGTTCTCTCCTGGTTCTCGACTTCACCAAAATATCATCCACATATACTTCTACATAGACATGCATCATATCGTGGAATATGGCCATCATCGCCCTTTGATGGGTATCCCCAGCATTCTTTAGCGCAAATGGCATGACTACATAACAGTATGTTCCCCAGGGCGTGGTAAAGGATGTTTTCTCTTGATCTTCAGGAGGTAGACGGATTTGGTTATATCCTAAATATCCATCCATGAATGAGAGGGTTTCATATCCAGCAGTATTATCAATTAGCACATCAATGTGAGGAAGTGGGAAGTCATCTTTTGGACATGCCTTATATAAGTCTCGGAAGTCAATACAGATTCTGACTTTTCTGTCCTTCTTCATAATCGGGACTATATTTGCCACTCAATTCGATTAAAGCACTACCCTGATGAATCTAGCCTTATGGAGTTTATCTACTTCATCATTCATCTTCAGGGCCATAAGTGGGTGGAACCTTCTGAGTTTCTGCTTTATGGCCTTTGCCCCTTCTTTCAATACAAGTCGGTGCTCCACTAGTGAGGGGTCTAGGCCGGGCATGTTCTCATACGACCAGGCAAATGTATCCTTGTACTCCCTCAGAATTTGCACTAGTTCCTCTTCTTCATCAGGAGGGAGGTTCGCTGAAATAATCACTATCTTGGGATCTTTGTCTGTTCCAAGATTGACTTCCTTAGTAGGTTCATACACTGCCGTTGTAGGTTCATCGAATCTTCTTACACCACTCGCATACATCTCGGCAACGTCATCTACTTCGCTATCTTCTTCATCGATTGGGTACTCATCATTCATGATCTCATAGATGCCAAACCTGTCGTCTACGAACACCCCATCCTGCTCAATTTCTTCTTCTAACACCAACGCGTCCTTTGTGAACTCCTCTATTAGCAACAATTCTTGACATCTCCGAGCTAACTCTTGAAGGTATCTTCGGGGAATAGCCTTGCCCCGTTGTTTCCTAGGGTGACGTCTAGGCTTGGCGGGCGCTGGGTTGACTTGACTCTCTACCCTAGACTCTCCTAGACTAAGACTAGACTCTTCTAACTTAGACGATCCTAATTGGCTAGACGACTCTACAGAACTAGGGGAGGACATGGTGTCCTCGAAGTGGATGGCTCCTAATGAAGGAGCGAGAGGGGAAGCCCCAGCTAAGGGGTGCCCTTGATCAGGAGGGTGAAGGAGGTATGCCGACTCCTCGACCTCAATGTACATTTGAAGATTGGCATTTTTTTGTTGGAGATCAGGATCAGTGGAGAGCATGCAACACGAGAGAGTGATCTTGTGGTTGCTCGGTTCAGATCGCAAAGCAGAGAGGACTGCAGGTGGGAGATCAGGAGTGAGGATACTGCGCGTAGCTGCTAGGAGTTAGGGGGATAGCTGAATGAGTAGGGGAGGAGATGAAGGGACAAGGCTGGGAAGGAGGGAGTTTAAGAGTGATGGATGGATGGCCAGGCATGTGCCCCTCCACAGTTCGTCTACTGTCCTTCCCTCTTCGTAGGGGATGTCTGGCTCTCTCATGTCTGTTGTCTCATTCATCAGCTGCCTCTTGGATGTGATGGATATGGGCAGATCTAGCAGTTCGGCTGCAGCTGGCGGCCATGTTCTTTCTTCTTCCCAGAGCAGACGGCTGAAGGCTATAGTGATGTCTTCTATATCAAACCAGCGGTACCATTCAGCCTCTGGGTCGCCTGTCTTCCTTCTCTTTCCTGGGCGGAGTGCTTCCAGTGCCCTGTATGTGAGCATGTGGGCCATATGCCGAGAGAAATTTCTGCCATGTATGTCGTGCTGTGACAGCTCTGCCTCGACCACCACCGTGTTATACCTAAGTTGGGTTGGGCCTCTGACGAAGTGACACTAGAGTGTCCATGTGAGTGGTTCACGATCGGCCTTGAGTGTGGACGTGCTGGATGACCACGGCTTGGATTTCTCTCTATAACCCAGTCCCCATCGGCTTTTCATTACAATGTTTGGGATGGGCTTGACAATGCCTTGCAGTGCCGCCCCTAGGCCCTTGCCTTCCTCGTAGCCCAACTTCATCATGATTTGCCACCCCTTAGTGTTTAGTGGCTCCTTCCTCTTGACTGCATTGACCTGTGTGGAACTAGCCTCCTGCTTGGAATGGAATGAGTAGGCCCAAGGATAGTTGACGTCCAACACTAAGACAATGGGCTTGTTGGCGTGCCACACGGCTGGGAGTAGAGTGTCATGGATGGCATCAACCGTGTGGGCAGTGGCTATGCTTTTGACTTTGATCACTCGCCCTTGGAAGGGAAACATTAGGCATTGGTGCACAGTGGACGAAACAGCTCCCAGCGCTTCTAACCATGGACGCCCCAGGATGGCCTTGAACATGGGGTCAATGTCAAGCACATAGAAGTCCACGGTGACAACGAGCGGCCCCAGTTCGGCTTGTACAGTCACCATGCCGTGGCAAGATCTTCTAGAGTTGTCATACGCAGCTATGGTGGTGGGGGTCGGTTTTAGCAGGCTCTCTGACACATCGCACGCTCTTAGAGTGCTTAGTGGGCAGACCTTTATGGATGCCCCCGTGTCGACCAGTGCTACCCCTGTTGCTACATGGTTGATCACTAGGGTGACACAGAGCGGGAGCCTCCTGGCTTCTGGGGGTGCTAATTCATTTTCAACAAATGTAATTGTCGGCCCACAAGTCACCATGGCTAGTGCACTCGGCAGTTTGTCGGCAAGCATGTCCTCATTCACCACTACCCTTTGTAGAAAGTTCCTCAATGCCTCTTGATGCTCCTTGGATCTCTTTATCAACTCCAATATGGAGATTTTGGCTGGCACATGATCGAGATGCTTGAGGATATCATAGTGTGTCCCAGGTAAAGGCTCAATCACCCCCTCATCTTGTGGTTGTTGCTGAGGTTGATGCTGAGATGGTTGCAGGACCTGTTGGGGAATGCCTTGGCTGGTGGAGGTAGTGGAGATGGGTGGATACGGGCGACAAAACTCGTCCGCTCTGCAGGGTAGTTGGTTGGGTAGCAGGTTGTTTGGCAGAGGGCAATGTGGCGGCGAAAGGTTGGTCCAGCCTAGGTGGTGGTAGGATGATGGGTGTGGGAGCGGATATGATGGGTGGTGGTGGTATGGAGACAGATGGAGTGAGAGGTATGATAGGTGGTAGGATAATGGATGGTCTAGCGACTGGCGTGGGTGTTGAACCGATGGGCAGTATGACGGCGTTGGCCAAGGAAACTAAAGAAGGGATTGACTGGGGTGCTGTGTTGGCTGACTGTATTGTTTGGGATTGTAGAGGGTACTGGTGGTTAATAGCCATCATCTGCTGAACATCGGGTTCATCATCATATGTCCAGTTCGCTTGGGGAGGGGGGTGGTGGACGATGGGATTCACCTGGGCTGGTGGTTGCGGTGGATTAGGAACTGGAGGATGGTTTGGCAAGGGGTTATGGACGATGCCTAGGTCCTGCAACGGCTGTGGTTGCTGCTGTTGATGTTGAAGGGGTGGTTGGCGCTATTGCCTCTGCTGTTTCTGCTGCCTCTGTCTCTCTTTAATGTCTCCAATCACTGTGCGGAGAGCTGCCCAGTCCAGTCTATTCTGCTCATGCAAGTCAAACACCAAATCTTTGAATGTGAAGCACTGCTCAATAGTATGACCTGGCTGCCGATGGAACATGTAGTATCTTGTTTGGTGCACACTTGGGTTCAACTGCCTTTCCGGAGGGAGTTTGATAGCATCTATAGAGGCCAGGGCCAAGAAGATGTCGGAGAGCGTCTCAGGGAGTGGTGGGTACTGAGTTCTCCTTGGACCTAGGGGACGTCTTTGCTGGGTGCCATCAGAAGGTGGTACTTGGTTATATTGGGGCTGCTGGCCTTGTGGAGGATTGGTGCGGTTTTGACCCTCGGCAATGTAAGGTTGACGGTTGTTGTTCTGGCCGGCAGGGTTGAATGCACTCACATGCTCATTTACTTGGACACCCTCGGTGACTGGCCCCTGAGGTTTTCTTTGAAAGCGGGACTTCTGGGGTTTGAACATGGAGTGTATGGGGGAGTCCTTGAGTTGGGTTTGGATGAACCGGGTTCGACTGTAGAGTTGGTGCATGGTGGTGATATCATTCATTGCTAGGATGTTTTTATAGGCAGAGGTTGCATTGGCAATGATGATTTTGACCTTTTCTCCCTGCAGAAGGTACCTAGGGACTCATGTGGCCATCTGCCTCCACCTGTCGGCATATGTAGCAAAATCTTCATCCGACTTCATCTTTTCTGCCATGAGGTCCATAAGAGAATATTCTGGCCCAACCCTATCTTGGAATTGCTCAAGGAATTTCGCTTTCACTATGGTGAAGTCCTCTGCATCCTCGGGTAGCAAGGAATAGAACCAGTCTAGTGCGGGCCCGTCCAATGACCGGCGGAACAGATATGCCATTAGGCGGCGGTCATGCTGGTAGGGTGCAAACTCATAGATGAAATCCTTGATGTGGATATAGGGGTTGCCAGAGCCATTGTACTTGCGGTACTTTAGCAGTTCGGATGGTGACGGGACCCACATACCATTGAAATTAGGCATGTGAACATCATGGTGCTACCTAGGATCGACTTGTTTCCGCAGCACTTGGAGTTCCTTCTTAATGGACGCCCACTCAGATATCATGTCGGGAGCAGCAGAAGGTTGAGAGTACAAGGAGGAGGCATGGGATGCCGGCCTAGTGTGCGACTCAAATTGTGGCGGATGGCAAGGAAGATAGGGTGGAGACTAGGGCCTCGACTCACGTGGATGGTAATGCTCGGACTCGAAAGGAGTGAATCGAATGGCCCGCGGCCGGATGGGAGTGTTGTCGACTGGTCCCGTGACGATACGGGGGTCGGAGGTAGATGGCATAGGGCGAGAGATGCCCGCTCTAGGCGAGGACGACGAGGCGGCCTTTCCTTTGAGGGCCGTCATGAGGTCCTGGATCTGAGATTGATCAAGCTGAGGGATTAGTCGCATGAGTTGAGCAGCTTGATCGTCTGCCTGAGGGGAGTGAACAGTTTGCGATGGGCCACCATCGTCGTGACGATGACTCTCAATGGCGTGGACTATGGCGACCCAGGGCCGAGTCGACTCCTCAAGGACCGAGTCGACTCCTCAAGGAGGTCGTGAGGAAGATATTCCTCATAGTCTGGGAAGTGTAAAAGGCAGCATCTTGATTCTCATTGCTATAGATCGGGTTTAGATAGGACTCCATATTTGGAAAGTGGGCGCACCAAGATGGGGAAAGCCTATCCAGACTTAAGAAACAACCTAACCTAGATGGACACCTAGTTTCCTAAACAAACAATCCTATGTAAACAAAAGAAAGAGAAAACGTCTCACCTAAAGCAAGCAGTTGGCAATGATGATGGTTTCTTTTATTTGGTTCAGGTTTGCCTTTTAATGAGTTGTTCTTTTAGTAAGTTCCCTCAAAAGGAAAGGGGTTCCTAAAGGGGGAAAGGCTTCCAACTTCGGGTTTGACTAGGATTTCTCAAACTCACCAAATTAGAACCCTAATTCTAGGTGACAACATGTACAACCAGCCCAGTGGCCGTGTGGGAATCCACGGTCAGCGAGGACTTACAGAGGCCCTCAAGCGAGTGCTCTAGTCGGACACAAGGAACATGTGGCCAAGAGAGCGGGCGTCGCTGAGGACGACAACCTAAACTACAATATGGAAAGATGTATGCTTGCCCTATGTGCACTGGAGTGCATGCAAAAATCTAACCTAAGACTAACACAACAGAAATCAGGCCGACCAACTCTCAGAAGTAGAAGGCGACGACGAACCTGTCGCGACCAAGATAGCGACAAGAAGCACGTCGCATTCCTCTTCGCAGTGGACAGAGGACAGTTAAGACCCGATTAAGCACGAAAATCCAAACAACCCTATAGCATGGAGGACTGACAAACTTTCACAGGCATGTATCAGGCATCATACAACTCAACTCATAGATGGAATACTTGAAATAAGCCCAAAAGAACAGAAATAGATCGAATCAAAGGCACTGACCTGATCACGACAACCACCCTATCGCTGTCCTTATAGCGACGCTTGCAATGTCGCCTTCCAACCCAGCACACAGGACTCAAAATAGCATTAAAAAAATGGACGGGCAAACAACACTTACTTGATCGCGATGTTTGTCCGGTCGCCTTCTTTATCGTGACGCCTTCAACGCCACCTTCCAGACCAGTATAGCAGAACACAGAGATAGCATGAAAAAATGAACGCTGATATACTGACCTGGTCGCGACACGCACCTTGTCGCCGCCTTTATCGCAATGCCCTCAATGTCGCCATCCCACCCAGAGCAGTAGAACTCAAAACAGCAGAAAAAGTAAACAGAAAAACATGAAATTTATAGAAGAACCACACACATGGACGACTAGAGGCGGCAGGGAAAGACAGTAACAAGCATGATGGGCACTAGTTGTCCCACCGTGATCACCAAAAGGTGTAATCACGGGATTTGCTCCCCAAAAATGATGATTAAAAGTAAAGGAAATTGACCGTGATCACCACCAAAGTAGTTGCAAGAGGATATGACGAAAGATTAAGTGCTAACTACCTTGGAAAAAGGGAAAAGAAGGCAGAAGGAGAACCTGATCTTGTGAACGCGACGATGTAAGTGTCGCCTTCTTTGTACTTGAACGCGCTATATGGTCCGTCGCCTTCTGGATTGCGACAATATTGTCGTCGCCTTTTGCTTCAGAGGATGAAGACTGTGGGTTCTTTTTCTTTCTACTCCTCAGCCAGCCAAGGGGCAAGAGCCTCGTGCTGCTACTGTCTTCTAACACCTGCCAAGAACATTAAGATGTCAGAAAACCCATTAGATAACTCGTTTGCATAGAATATGTCCCAAAAACATGAAAGAACATGAAGTAACTGGAGGGAACTCACGTGGGGTGGGGTTTTAACCCCTTTGGGTGATTAAATTAGGTGTGTGTGGAGTGTTCTAATGCTAATCTACGAAGAAAACAGACCTAAAGATGCATGTATGAAGAGAAAATCAAAGGAAAAGAGGAGAGAGAAAGCATAGGTAGGGGAAAAACGCCCTGGGGGGCACTTCCTGGTCGTCTGGAGGCTGAGAGCTCTTCTGAGGATAGCGATGCCACGATAGCGATGCCTTCCTTACAAGGAAGGGTTTTGAGCATTTTCTGGCAATTTTTCAGGGAATAAAAATGCCAAATGAGAACGCGACGTATCGGGGTGTCGCCTTCTGAAGGAAATCGATTCAACTGTGATGGAAATCGGTATATGGCTAGTTAGCGATAGGAAGGGCGTCACCTTCTTAATGAGAGAACGACAGGGAACCTGTCGCCTTCAGGGACTTTTCAGCATATGGCCATACAAAGTATCTGATCTCCTTGTGCGGATATCTGATCGGCATACGGTTTAAAGCGATGGATTCCTAACCCAGAGAGCTAAGAGACAATGATGAGGATTGGCTGATTTGACCAGGAAGAACCCACCAGGGCAATGAACTAATAGAAAGATACCATGATTGGATAAAGCCAGCTTGACGATGATGAGCCAACGTGGGGCATCAATGATATGACAAGGAATTTGGCTCGACTTATGGGTTAGAAATGGGTGTCTATAGAAAGGAGTGCCCTTTGTGTGGTCCTCAGATTGTCGGTGAAGTTTTGCATAATTAAAGAAAAGGCTTACTACAACACCCATATTGGATATACCATCAGGCAGCGGAGGATTTGTGTTGTATACAGATACATCCAAAAGAGGATTGGGAGTAGTATTAATGCAACATGGAAAGGTAGTGGCATATGCTTCAAGGTAGCTGAAGAGGCATAAAGAGAATTACCCTACACATGATTTAGAGTTGGCAGCAGTAGTTTTTGCATTGAAGTTGTGGAGGCATTACTTGTATGGAGAGAGATTTGAAATATTTACATATCATAAGAGCTTAAAGTACATTTTCTCACAGAAAGATTTGAATTTGAGGTAGTGCAGATGGATGGAGTCTCTAAAAGATTATGATTTCAACTTAGCATATCACCTGAGAAAAGCCATTGTTGTTGCAAATGTATTGAGCAGAAAGGCAATTTTGAGCCAGATGATGATCAAAGAGTGGAAATTATGTGAAGATGTAGCAGAAAATTCATTATTTGTACCAAATAACTAGTAGCGAGCAGTATTAGCAAATAGTGCAGTGGAGCCTTCTTTGTATTGGCAGATAGTAGAAGCATAGAGAATAGATGAGAATTTGGTGGATATTGTAAGAATGGAAGAGGTTACACTTGATGATGACAGCGTATTTAGGCTTAAAGGTCGATTGTATGTTTCAACAGAAGCCGAGGTCAGGCAGAAGGTATTAGAAGAAGCTCACAGGTCCACGTATACTATTCATCCAGACAGTACAAAGATGTATCAAGATCTAATGAAGTATTTATGATGACCGAATATGAAGAAGGAAATCACAGAATTTATATCAAGATGTCTGGTATGTCAACAGGTAAAAGTAGAGCATTAGAAGCCATTGCAGCCATTGCCTATTCCACAGTGGAAATGGGATGACATAGTTATGGATTTTATAGTTGGTTTGCCCAGAACAACAATAGGTCATAATGGAATTTGGGTTTTTGTGGACAGATTGACTAAAGTATGTAGGTTGTTGGCAGTAAGCATGTCATGGACTGTGGACAGATTAGCCAGATTATACGTAGATAGAATAGTACCATTGCATGGAATTCCAGTTACAATTGTCTCAGATAGAGATCCTAGGTTTACTTTAGGCTTCTAGAGGAGTTTACAAAGAGTAATTGGTACTGAATTGAGGTATAGCTCAGTTTATCATTCGTAAAACGATGGACAAACAGAAAGGACAATTCAAACCATAGAAGATATGTTGAGGGCTTGGTGTTTAGTATGGGGAGGTACTTGGGAGCATCACTTGGGCATGGTAGAGTTTGCTTATAATAACAGTTATCATGGAAGTATTGGAATGGCACCTTATGAGGCTCTATATGGAAGACCATGCAAGACACCCTTGAATTGGCATGAGGTAGGTGAGAGGCAAGTCATGGGACTAGAATTGATTCAGCAGTGTTCAGAGATGGTCAAATTTGTTAAGAAAAAACTTCAAATAGCTCAGAACCGTCAGAAGAGTTATGCAGATACCAAACGCAGGCCATTGCAGTTTGAAGTTGGTGATTATGTGCTTCTGAAGGTTTCTCCTATAAAAGGTGTGCTAAGATTCAGCAGGAAAGATAAATTGAGCCCGAGATATGTTGGTCCATTTCACATTTTAGAAAGAATTGGTGAAACAGCCTACAAATAGATCTTCTAGCAGACTTTACATATGCACATGATGTGTTCCATGTTTCTATGCTAAGAAGGTATATTCGAGATCCCTCCCAGATAGTCAGCTACACACGAGATGATTTGACACCAGACATGTCAATGTCAGAATACTCAGTACAGATTACAGGACGCAGAACCCAAAAGTTGAGAAATAAAGAGATTGAACTAGTGAAAATCAGATGGGAAAACAGACAGGGTGGAGAGGACACATGGGAATTGGCAGAGGAAATGATCAAAGCGTATCCATACTTGTTTGAGTAAGCTTTTAAATTCTTTTAGGTGATAGTACCATGCATGTTTAATTGAAAATTTTTGTGTTGAGGTTTCTTCTTAAATTTCAAGGATGAAATTTCTTTTAGGTGTTAGTAATTTAGCGTAGTGACCATTCAGACTGAGGTTTAGTGGTTGTGGTGGCCAGTGTGTGGCTTGTGGTTTGTGTTTGAGGTGTTTCCACAGGTTGTAGGGCTTTGTGGGCTGAGAATTCTGGCCCAGAGCATCCACTGGCTCTCTGTTTGTGAACACGACAGAGCTGGGTGTCACGTTCTAAATGCGACGGTCCAGGGTGTCACATTCTTGTTACCGCTATTTAGGGTGTTCGGCTGCTTGTCTACCATGTGGCGCGCACAGGGCAGCCAATTGGCGTCAGTGATGAGAAGGGGATGGTCTACATCGTCACATTCTGATCGCGACAGTCAGGTGCGTCGCGTTCTCAACTCTAATGAGTTAAGAAGCTAGGTCAGCCAAACAGTGCTCAGAAAGATCTGCTTGGCCAAGAGAGAGGTTTTGCAGCCTGTTCTTGGGCGATTCGAGGTTCTGGAGTGGTTTTCGGCGTGGTCTCATCACAAGGACGTGCTACGGAGCAGGGGAAACGCCAGGTCATTGTCGTTCTTCACGTACTTCACAAAGGTAGGGAGATTCTACCTTGTTTCTCACTACGGATTATGTGTTGAGCATGTTTACGCTATTATTTTAGTTATAGAAGTTGGATAGCATGCTAGTGTAATGGATAGAGTGATTATAACTGCTCTTTATGGACATTTGCATGGTTTGCATGGGGATTTTAGAGATGGAACCTCGGTTTTGGGTCTCTATCTGTGAAGGCGACGAACCTGGGTGTCACATTCATAATGCGATAGCTCGACCCGTCGCGTTCTACTTCAGAATGCGCCGTATCGAGGCGTCGCATTCTAAAGGCGACAGATGACCTTGTCGCGTTTAGGCTTCCGATGGCTATGGGTCTATGCATGGTATACGTGATTATCAGATGGTTCTATTCATTATTCCTAGCAATGGTAAGTGGTGTGTTGGCACACGTCGAGATTGAGGAATGCATTGTTCATGTGGTTTGTGTGTATATGACGAGTAGTGCAATGCCTACTGTGGTTACCTCTCTAGTTGGGTACCCTAGATTTTGTGTGAGCCAGGCATGTTAGTGCTCGGGGTTTGTCCTGGTACATGTGTACCGTCGAGGTCTGTGTCATCTTGCTGGACAACCTTACTCTTGTGTAGAGTTGTACGTCCAACTGAGGGAAAGACGACAGAGGGACAATGACTTGTGAAAGTTTGTGTTTTTCGCTTGTAGCGAGCTCGTGGTTGGGGGTTACAGATATCAGTAGACGTACTTGGCCCCAACTACTCCTGTTTTCCAGTGCCTCACTTTAGGGAGCTCGGGCTGGAGTACCTAAAGGTGCTAGGCATGGGCCTGCGATAGTGTGGTCCGCAGATGTGGTGTTGGTTGGTCTCCATAGTTTTTTGGCTTTGTTGTGGTGGAGCGGCAGCTGGACCTTTCATCCATGGCTGCGAGACTGAGAGGTAGTCTTGTGTGGTTTGTCTGGGTTAGTTGCTGGTGTCGCAAACCGGTCTTCATGACCCGAGTGTGGCATTACTCTACTTTAGCTCGTATATTTGAACACGGTTTGCCGTTTATTTATTAAAGCTTGGTTTCTATTAATAGCTTGTGATAAATATTATTTATAGCTTTAATATCATGTGTAGATAGTTCTATAAATTGCCTAGTGTAGTTTCCTGTTTCTGCACTTTGTGAGTTTAGCTTTGTACGACTTTTGGGGGAGTTTCCCTACCGAGCTAGTGACTTACGAGGCTCACCCTTACCCCTTTCAGGTGAGGGAGAGTAGGAGGCTTCTCGTCCTTCATCTAGTTCAGAGCTGCACTACAGCGGAGTTGGGTCTGCACCACAAGTAGTGTAATCTTTACTTTCTGTTCACCTCGGGGTATGTCCTAGGTTGCTATACCTTGTACTTGACTCTAGTTGAGAACTGGATATGTATATTTCATGTAAATATTTGTGAGATGCGGAATCTTATATATATTGAGCTATTTCCTTTATATTTCTACAGACATGTGATTGATATCCCTTGCGAGACTACGGCTCATTCGCGGGAGGCAGAGTCAGATCAAGCTTGTTATTAGGTTAACAGGTTTGAACGGCGAGGACCGCTACAACAACAATCTCCCCCTTTTGATGATGACAAAACACTCATACATTTTTTCACACAAAACACAACATTTGATTACTGATCTCAATTTGTTGTTCCTTTTTTTTTGTTTTTCAAACAACACACATGCAAACAAGCATTCATAGTCATGCAATTACTCCCCCTCTCAAAAGTACTTCTAACTCCCTTTTTCTTTGAACATAATCTCTCCCCCAAATCAGAATACAAAATCTATATATATTCTCTCCCCATTTTTGACAGCATCAAAAAGTGGGTGGTAATAGATATAAGAAAAGCAATTGACATAATACAAAGTATCTGAAAATATCACTTTGGGAAATCTGATAGGAGTGCATGCTCTAAAAGATAGCCATTAAATAGCCTAGTATTTAATCAAGTTCTCAACACACATTCAAAATTAAATATCATTTAAAGTGAAGTGTGAGACATGATTAAGAGGCATCACACATGATGATAAGTAGAATTCTAATTAACAGTAACAAATACTCTCAATCTTACCCATGCATGTTAGACCCTCGATTTTTGGTAGCTATCACTCGGCCATTTTAATTTTGTTCTGAAACAAATGATGTCATTTATTTATTTATTTTTCCACTTTTGAGGAAAGTATTGGCGTTTGATGTGAGGCTTCTCACTTGTTCAGTGGATAGGCCTGGTTACTAAACACAGTTCTGTAGACACCCGATCATGGCTAATGGGTTGAACCACATTTCTTGCTATCTTAGTGGGCCCCTAATTGGTCACTCACCTTGAGCCCATCATTTGCCATGATTTGAGCCTATTAATCCACTAAAAATGCCTTGAAATCCCGAAATCAATCACTTGAGAGAGTCCTTAGAGGATTTGACTCCTATTTTAGCATGTGGTTAAAGAGAATAATCCAAAATAATTCGGATTCCTTGTCGCGACGCATCATGGCGCCGCGACTCTAGTCGCGACGGGTTAGGCCGCCGCGACAGCCCATGCATTATCCATGCACGTGGGCAATGCTGTCGCGACCCCCCGCACCGTCGCATCTCTAGTCGCGACCTCGCGATCTGACGCGACAAGGACCGAGATCTCTGGCCTCCATAACCACATCCTATTTATCCTCCCATGCACTTTGACTTGGTCCAAGAGGTTTATCCCGACCCCTTGAGCACTTTTTCGGCCCTAGGGACTCTCCCAAGCTCCCCTAAGGACTCTACATCCGATTTTTGATAGAGCTTTATCCCCCATTTTAATTTCCACATCTTTTTGAGGAGATAATACCCAATTTTCTCACTCCAAGCTCTATATAACCATGACCCCTCCTCATGGACGAGGGGAGCCTCATGATCACCCCGAAGGGCTGCCAAAATTTCCTCTGAACAAGACTTAGCCACGCAGCCACTCATTCCACTCATTTCCCTTCACTTTTCACTCCTCACAACTCACTCATTTCACCATTAATGGAGCAAGGAACGTGAAGAGGGCGACTTCAGCAATCTCCTGGACCTCTTGGCACATCATTGGAGCTGCATCCACGCCAGGAAGTCGCCCTAATGGGGCTCATCATCTCTTCTCTCCCTTTTCTGTATTTCTACATGCATTTTTATGTTCTTTTTAAATAAAAGCACATCTATCATCCACCCACGTTTTCCCACAACCACAGGGGTTTAAAACCACCCCAGGTGCGTCCCCACCATGATCCTCCGTCTCATTTCATCTTTTGGAATAGATACTACACTTTACATGTTCTAATAAGGTCTTTTCTTTGTGTTTTCTTTTGATTGGCAGGCAAGCAAACAAGGTCTACGAGAAGCTCTGGTGCTCTGGCCGGCTGGAGAACTAGAAGAAGGTTACTACAACAAATCTCCCGCATTCAGAGAACGCGACGGCCTCGGGTGACGCGACAAAGACGCGTCGATTCCTACTGACGCGATAACAGAGACGCGGCGGCCATGACGACCGCGACACCAGGTCAGTCTTCCCGTTCTCTTCCTTTTTCCTAGTTTAAGTTAGCCGTCGTCTTTCACATCATTAGGCAACTTACCTAGGTGGCGATCACTTTCCTATTTTCCATGCCATTATATTTGATATCCATGTCCGTGTCGAGGGGAAGCACAATCCCTGTGATTACACCTTTTGGCGATCACGGTGGGACCTTCATTGCCACCCTCGTAGATTTTGATTGATTGCTTGCCATGTTTCCTTGTTGGTGTACCGTTATAGTGTCTTGTTAGGGTTTTGTTCTTCATTCCCTGCTTTTTTTCCGCTCGGTCATTGTCGCGACCGATCGCGGTGTCGCGACAGGGTCGCGTCGCAGGCGGGGGACGCGTCATCAGGTTGGTGCTTCCTATTCCCTATGTCCTCTTTGTTCGATGCCCATGAGACCATGCGTCTTTCTTATGGTGCCTAGATCATGTTTGCTCGCGTTTCTGTCCGATAGTATCCTGTTAGGGTTCGGATTTTCCTTTTAGTTTCATCTGTAAGTTTTCAGTTCCTGTCGCGGTCGGTGAAGCGGACGCGACAAGGTCGCGGTTGGGACAGGCGACGCGTTAACAGGTTTGCTTTGTGTGTTATTGCTTTCATCCAGGTATCAGTTTCTGTCTGCTCCCTGATTCATGTTGTATCATTATAGTTTCTCTTGGTGTTCCTTAGTTTGGTAGGATAGTCTGTTTGAATTGGGTTGGTGGCTAGTGCGTTTTCGGGCCTCTGTCCTTATCGCGGCAGCCCGCCCTGTCGCGATAGGGTCGCGACGTATCTGGCCGTCGCGACTCTGCCCGAGGACTTCTATTGTCACCCTGTTTGCTCCTCATCTCCATGCTTGCATACATTTAGTCCCGTGCATACGCTGTTCATCCCATTTGGTTAGATTCCCCCTTGGTTGAGTGAGCCCTCTCACCTACGAGCACTCGTAGGCTGACTCGGGCCCGCCTTCCGAGGACCTCCGTAAGTCCCCGTGGCCGTACGCACGTTGCGGTTCGCCGGGCTGGTTGTACCCATTGTATCCTTAGTTTGAACCACCCCCGCGTGAGTGTGTACCATCCTTAGTCATATCGGAGCACTTGAGTCCAGGGACCGCATGATCGAGTGACATCTCCTTAATCAATTCACTTAAAAGGTCAAGTTCGAATCTTAAGAAATTTGCGTTGTAAGCATGATAACTTGAGTGCTTTGATCCCCCTTCTCCTCTCTGTCTTTCTTGTTGTGCTAGAGTTTAGGTGTGCCCCCCAAATTGGTTGGAGGGTGTATGCGTCATTGTTTAGGGAGATCGAGTCAGTCCCCTCCAATCCTCGTGCTGTATCATAATCCCCTCTTCGACATGGACCAATTTCGCGTCCTTGCCGACGATGCCCTACCCCTTGGTTTGCTCGAGGAAGTGGCCCAACCTTCATGGCCACTCTCCCGGGGCATATCCAGCCTCCCTCCATTACTGGGATCCAATCCCGTCCTCCTTCTCCTCCCGGGGATGATGACCCTCACTCTCAATTCAGCCAGCTCCTCCCTCACCTCACTCCGGACCAAGTCCGAGAGTTCATAGCTGCTGCTAAGGGGAAGCAACCTTTATCTCCCCGGGGTCAAACCCAGCCCGACCGGCGGAGTCCTCCGTCCGCGTCGCTTCAGCCCCCCACCTTTCTTCGTCTGGGGCAGACCCTACGCCTCTTCGCCCTCGGGCCATTCATTTTTCAGAACCAAGCTACCTCCCCCCACGAGAGGTTCGGCCTCGGTCTCCCCCACTACATATTATACGGCCGAACCAGCTCCGCTCCCTCGCGAGAGGTCTCACTCCTTTGAGCAGCCACGCTCCCTTGTCCCTACGCATCAGATCCATTCTCCTTCCGATTTCTTGGCAGAGTGGACAAGTATGAAGAAGGAGCTTCATGACCTCCGGAGGCAAATTGATCCTCGGAAGGTAGCTGACATTGCCCTCCCGTCCTTCCAATACCTCCGGGTGCCTCCCCAGTCCGAACTCCCTGTATATCGTCGATACTCTGGGGTAGGGGACCCCTATGTTCACCTGAAGGACTTCGTCTATGAATCGGCGCCGCACAAGTATGACCGCCATCTCATGGCATATCTGTTCAGAAAATCATTAGATGGTCCGGCCTTGGAATGGTTCTATTCTTTGCCTCCCGAGGAAGCCGAGGACTTCCAAATCGTCCAAGAAAGGTTTCTGCAGCAGTTTCAGGATCGGGTGGGACCCGAATACTCTTTTGTGGATTTAGTGGCCGAGAAGATGAAGCCAGAAGAAGATTTCTCCACCTATGCCGACCGGTGGCGCTCATTGGCCGCCAAGGTCCGGTGTCCAATGCCTGAGGAGGAGAAAATAAAGCTGTTGATCTCTAATGCCACACCCACCTACCGAGCCATTTTGGCCATGAACGACATCTCTACCATGCACCAATTGTATAGTCGAGCCCGTTTCATCCAAACCCAACTTAAGGACTCGCCCATACATTCCATGTTTGAGACCCCCAAGGCCCGTTATGCCAAGAAGCCGCAAGGCCCAGTCACCGAGGGGATCCAGACCAATGAACAAGTAGGTGCCGTTAGCAACCCTCAAGGCCCAGTAGGTAGGTCCCCCTATACCCAACAAGCCCAACAGCCTTGGAACAACAACAACAATAGGCAGCCACCTCCCCAAGGACAAAATCCTCCTCAAGACCAGCGCCAATACTCCCAAGTCCCTCCACCACAAAATGGCTATGCACCCAGGAAACCCAATGGGCCCAAGAGAACCCAATACCCTCCATTGCCTGAATCTCTAGCTGATGTCTTTGCAGCCCTCATGTCCCTAAACGCTTTAAGACTCCCTCCTGAGAAGGCGAATTGGAATATGGCGGCCGATCAAACAAAGTATTGCGTCTATCATCGTCATCCGGGCCACAATGTGTCCGATTGCTTCCAATTCCGGGACATGATATACGATCTCCATGAGCAGAATCAGATTGATTGGGCAGAAATGAAAAGGTTGATCCAAACTCTGAGGGACCAGCAAGGCCAGAGGCAACAGCAACAGCAACAGAGGCGACAGCAGCCGCAGCAGCAACAACAACAGCAACAACAACAGCAATACCAGCCCTTCCAGCAACAATACCAGCAACACCAACAACAGCAGCAACAGCAGCAGCCGCAGCAGCCGGCGAATGATCTAGGCATAGTCCGTAATCCCATGCCACAACATCAACCCTCTCCGAACCCTCAACCAATTCCGCCGCCTCCTCCGCCGGCGCATGTTAACCCCGTTGTCCACCATGCACCACCAGAAGCCCAGTGGGTCTTCGATGACGATCACGAGGTAGGCCAACTCCTGGCCATTTCCCACGTCACGCCCACTATTCCCGCACCTGCATCCACCACGCCTCCTTCCCTTACACCCCATGTCTCCACCATCACTTCACCATCCTATTTCCCCGTCACCTCACCCATCATCCCTCCACCAAACAACACCCCCTTCTCCCCTATGCCAGCACCTCTACTAGCCAATCCCTCTATCCTCGACACCACAGCCTCTCCACTCCACCATAACCTTGCCCTCCAGAGCGGGCGAATGTTTCATCGGATGTATCCTAATGCATCCATGCCTGTGCCAGGTCAACAAACCAACAATCAGCAGCAACAAGATACAGAAGAGATTGATCCAGCACCGGGAACCCAATATGACATCTTAAAGCACCTCGATCAGACTCCCACCAAGATCTCCATATTGGAGCTCATTAAGAGGTCACAGACTCATCAAGACGCTCTCAGAACTTTCTTGCAAAGAGTCATGGTCAGCGAGGACATGAATCCAGACAATCTGCCCTCAGTGCTCTCAATAGTAAACAGAGGACCCACCATTACCTTTTCTGATGGCGAGTTGGCTGCCCCCGAGGCCAGGAAAATGCCCCTGTGTGTGACACTCACCATAAATAAAGTGGCGGTCGATGCGGCTTTGGTGGACACAGGAGCGTCCATTAATGTATGTCCACTAAGCACTCTTAGAGCTTGCAACATATCGGAACGTCAATTGCAGCCCACGCCTACCACTATTGCTGCATATGACAATTCACGACGTGCCTGTCACGGGGTCATCACTTTGCAAGCTGAATTAGGCCCTCTCGTCATGTCTGTGGAGTTCTATGTGCTGAACATTGATCACACCTACAAAGCCATTCTAGGGCGCCCGTGGATTGAATCATTAGGGGCGGTACCCTCTACAGCGCATCAGTGCCTGAAGTTCCCTTTTCAAGGAAGGATAGTCAAGGTCAAGAGTGTGACCACGACGCATACAGTCGAAGCCGTTGAGAGAGTGCTGCCATCAGTATGGCCGTCCAATAAGCCCATAATCTCAGTACTTGATGTTAACTACACTTGGGCCTATACTTTCTCTTCAAATCGCCCAATTCGGTCTCCTCCTATGATGGCAGTCAGGAAGGATGTGAGCAAGAATACAAAGGGGTGGGACATCATGTTCAAACTAGGTTATCAGTCAGGAAAAGGCCTGGGTGCCCACCTCCAGGGGCAAACAAGACTGTCGCCACCACTAAGAAATTCACGAAGCGTGGCCTTGGGTATTCAGAATGGGCCGCTTTATCATCTCCTCCGCATTCAGACCAGGGATCGCTCACTTGGTCCTTATACGAGCATTTTGTCAGAGGGCCCATTCAGCCCGGATATAACACCATCATGGAGACATCAAGATCGGACTATCAAACTTTAGAGGAGCAGCGACCCAACAAGAAGAAGAGGGCTGAGAAGGGCACTGAAGGTCCAGATCAAGATGATATTGTCTCATCAGTCAGTCTGTTGTTCGAAAGGTCAGAAGCTGAGGAAGAAGAGCTGGAATCAGAAGACCCTGTTTCTGCGGTCAATGGATTGTTCAGTGGAGAAGACGAACCACAAGTAGCAGCATTATCAGTATCAACAACCACCACCAGGCGACAGTTGCCTGGATTTGGTGAGGAAGATCAGTCAGTTCATTTGCCCCTATATATACGGGAGTTCTGGCCAGGGCTCTCCCGGCCTCCTACTCATTTTATTTCATCCGTGCTTGAGTTTAATGTTAGCTTCATTCCCCTGCCTCTCCCCTTCATCGTTCAAATCTCACCCGACGCCATTAAGGCATTCACTCGTCCTTCACCCCGCTTCATCATTCTCTTTAATGGTTCGGTCCTGTCTTTTTCCCAAACCATTTAGTCTAATGTGATTCTTCAAAAAAATCAAAAAAAAAAAAAAACAAAATAACAAAAAATGTGTGCTCCTGCTTCCGACGGCGATCCCCGTCACCCCCTCCTGCTCCTGCTTCCGACGGCGATCCCCGTCACCCCTCTCCTGCTCCTGCTTCCGACGGCGATCCCCGTCACCCCCTCCTACTCCTGCTTCCGACGGCGATCCCCGTCACCTCCCTCGCGCTCCCGATCTCGACGGCGATCCCCGTCACCCACTTCCAGCTCCTGATCTCGACGGCGATCCCCGTCACTTCCCTCGTGCTCCCACTCTCGACGGCGATCCCCGTCGCATCTGCTCCCCAATAGCCATCGTCGTCCTTTTCGCTCGCCTGGTGGTCAGCCATGGCCATTCCGGGCAATTCGGGTGAGGGGCCTTCTGCTCCCCTGCACCCCGATGCTGTTGCCGGCACCCTGAGCTCGGGTGGCCTGCTCCCTCCTCCAGCTCCATCGGAGGATCTTCGCGGCCCTGCCGCACCCGTCTGTTTCCCTTCCAATAAACTTTTGGATGGTTCTCCAGAACCTCCTGTAAATACCAAATCTAACTCAAGTTCAAGGGTAGTCTCTAGTGAGTCCCCGTCCCCGTCTAGGAAGAAGAAGGGTAGTGGCGTGCCCCGTAGATACCTCTTAGACCTAGTCCATAGATGTGGCGCTCTTCTAGCTGTCGAAGAGTTCGTCAAAGAAGCGGTAGTTCTGAACTTAGAGGAGATGCCGATAGAGGAAGGGCTAGACGACGGCTTTGGATATATGAAATCGTAGCCGAAGAAGACCCATTAGATGAAAATGGTGTTGAGATAGAGGATGCTGCTGAGGCGTATGCTAGTGGTATGAGGAGATTCGACGAACCTACCTCAGCAGTCGACGAACCTACTAAGGAGGTGAATGTGGGAACGCAAGGGGACCCCAGGCTCTTGACCATAGCATCTGGTCTCCCTCCCGAAGAAGAAGAAGTGCTCATAGAGGTTTTAAGGGAGTTCAAGGATTCTTTCGCCTGGTCCTATGATGACATGCCTGGCATTGACCCCGATTTGGTGGAGCATAGGTTAATTTTGAAGCCAGGGGCAGTTGCCGTTAAACAAAAGCTAAGGAGGTTCCTCCCCCACATCGCTTTAAAGATGAAAGAGGAGATTGATAAGCTACACAAAGCCAAATTTATCCGTGTAGTCCTCTATCCTTTGTGGGTGGCCAACATCGTCCCGGTGATGAAGAAAGACGGAAGAGTGCGCATCTGCATAGATTTCCGGGATTTGAATAAGGCATGTCCTAAGGACGATTTCCCACTACCTCATTTGGATGTTTTGATCGATAATACAGCAGGGTTCGAAACTCTATCGTTCATGGATGGCTACTCCGGCTATAATCAAATTCGTCTAGCCCCGGAGGATCAGGAGAAGACCTCCTTCACCACCCCATGGGGAACATACTGCTATGTGGTCATGCCGTTTGGACTAAAGAATGCCGGCGCCACTTATCAAAGAGCAATGTTAGCTATCTTCCACGACATGATACATATTGATGTTGAGGTTTACGTGGACGATATCGTGGTGAAGTCGAGAACCCAAAGAGAGCATTCCTCCGTACTAGCCAAAGTTTTCCGTCGCGCACAAGAGTATCAATTGAAGATGAATCCGAAGAAGTGCGTGTTTGGAGTTTCCTCGGGAAAATTATTAGGCTTCATAGTTAGTAAGCGGGGGATTCAAATAGATCCGCACAAGGCCAAGGCAATCAATGAGATGCCTCCTCCTAAGAACATATCTGAGCTTCGAGGTTTGATTGGTCGGCTGCAGTTCATAAGGAGATTCATATCTCAGCACTCTCAAAGATGTCGTCCTTTCTATGAACTGTTGAGAGGAGGAGTCAGTTTTGAATGGAATGATAAATGCCAAGAGGCCTTCGATGAGCTCAAAAGTTACCTTATGAATCCACCCGTGCTTCAGGCACCTGTCCCTGGGAAACCCCTAATCCTATATCTGTCAACTGTTGAGGACTCCCTAGGAGCTGTCCTTGCCCAACATGATGAATCCGGCAAAGAAAGGGCAGTCTACTACTTATCTAGGCTCTTCAATCCTTCCGAGCTCAAACTCACCACAATGGAGAAAACTTGTGCAGCGCTAGTTTGGGTAGTGCAGAAATTGAAGCACTACTTCCTAGCTCATAAGGTGAGTTTGATTTCTAGAATGGACCCTATTAGGTATCTCCTTGAGAAGCCAGTCCTCGCCGACAGATTGGCTCGCTGGCAAAGTTTCCTCTCTCAGTTCGATATCTCCTTTATTGTTCAGAAAGCCATAAAAGGGTATGCCATTGCTGAGCACCTTGCTCACCTTCCTCTTCCTCATAGTGATACGGTTCAAGAGGATTTCCCCGATGAAAACCTATCACTTGTCTCTCATGATCCCTTCTGGTCACTCCATTTCGATGGAGCTCTCAATTCTAGGGGACGGGGCATAGGTGCAGTCTTGCTCACCCCAGAAGGGATCACCATTCCTTTAGCT
This sequence comes from Colocasia esculenta, assembly GCA_014218235.1. Classification (NCBI taxonomy): domain Eukaryota; kingdom Viridiplantae; phylum Streptophyta; class Magnoliopsida; order Alismatales; family Araceae; genus Colocasia; species Colocasia esculenta. Next base: position 26,599,783 of record CM024760.1, on the reverse strand, counting down.
TACCAACTTCAGTTCTATGCCACCAACAACATCTCCGAGTATGAGGCTCTCTTGGCCGGTCTTAAGCTCGCCTACCTTTTAGGCGCGCGTCACCTTAAGATCATAGGAGACTCTCAGCTCGTCCTTCGGCAAGTTCTCTCTACCTATCGCACTCGTGACCCCAAGCTCAAGCCGTATCAAGATCTGGTCACGCTCCTCGCCAAGCAATTCCGCCAACTCATCTACATTCATACTCCTCGCTCTCAGAACATTCTGGCCGATGCTCTGGCATCATTAGCTTCATCTCTCTCCTTCCCTCTCAGCCGTAGCGCTGAGACTATCACCGTTCAGAGATTAGAAGCTCCCTCAACTCAGGATCCTTGGTTCTCGAACCTTAGGAGCTCCCTAGTGTTGAAGGCAGAGAAGAAAGAAGCGAAGGAGTTGTTGCTTGTTGAATTGGGGGAATTGATGGAAGAAGAAAGCCCGTGGTATCGTGAGATTGAGCAGTTTTGCAAAGACGGTACCTTCCCGGAAGAAGCCGAAGCAGAAGATAGGCGAGCTATCCGTAGAGCAGCCTTAAAGTACACCCTCGTGGGTGAAGTTCTCTACAGACGCGCTCTAAATGGAATGCTCCTCAGATGTGTGACCGATGAAGAGGCTTGGAAGATAGTAGAAGGATCTCACTCCGGCGAATGCGGAGGGCATGTGAATGGTCAGATGTTAGCCAAAAAGATCCTTAGGCAGGGCTACTACTGGCCAACCTTAGAAGAAGACTGTGCCGCCTACGTCCGTAGGTGTGTCAGATGCCAAATCCATGCCGATAAAATTCATGCTCCGTCTTCCTCTTTACATCCACTATCTTCTCCTTGGCCTTTCTCCATGTGGGCCTTTGATATCATTGGGCCTCTCGGTGATCCTAATGCTCAGATAAAACAAAAATCCTTCATCCTCACTGCTACTGAGTATTTCACCAAATGGGCCGAAGCAGAAGCGTTTGCAGAAATCAAAGGTTCGACCGTGTGCAGATTCATCATGAAGAACATCATTGCGCGGTTTGGAGTACCTGGCAGCATCGTCACCGACAATGGACCCCAGTTCATATCACAAGACCTTCAAGACCTCTGTAAGAAGTTCAATATTTCTTTGCATCATTCGTCTCCTTATTATCCGCAGGGCAACGGCCAGGCCGAAGCCACGAACAAGACGCTTTTGAAAATCTTAAAGAAAACTTGTGAGTCTAATAAATTCGCTGATTGGCCAGAAAAGCTAATTGAGGCTCTGTGGGCTTACCGCACCTCCATCCGCACACCTACGGGGCAAACCCCTTTCTCACTCACATATGGAATGGAAGCGGTATGTCCACACGAAATCCTCATCCCTTCGCTAAGAATTCAGTTGGATAAAGAACTTAATCCCGATGAACATCGGGAGGCGTTACTTACGCAACTAGAACTCTTAGACGAACGGCGTCTAGCTGCAGCCGATCACGTGCTTTCGTACCAAAATAGACTCTCAAGGTCTTTTCAAAAGAAAGTGATTGAGCGTAAATTTCAAGAAGGAGACATGGTTTTGAAGCGAATTTTCATAAAACCTGGAGGTCCAAGGTCAAAATTGTCTGCAAACTGGGAAGGGCCGTACGTCATCAAAGAAGTGTACCCGGGAAACGCGTATAGGTTAGTTAACGCCGATGGTGATGAACTCTCTCATCCATGGAATGGGTTATATCTTAAAAGATTCTACCCCTGATCGAAAGTCTTTGGATAACAACACCGATTAATAGTAGCCATTTGCCAAGTGTCTCGCTCCTTCTCATATTGACGAAATAATATTTATGTGCAATCACGTACTCAACATGGTAAACCTAAGGTCGTTGTTCCTCCATATACAGTGCTCTCACTTAGCCCTTGCTCAGAGAAACAAGAGGTCAATTCTCTCCCTATTCGGACAAGGTCTAGGGGAAAAGGGAAAGCTAACTTGTAAACCTGCAACGGTATAAACCATGTATTTGAAGTCTCAAAAAGGGACGGGCAGTTCTAAGAAAAGCATATAGCGAAGAAAAAAAAATAAAGCGACAAAATGACAAAGTGAAGGGGCATGTTAAAGAGTGGCAGTACAGTTCCCCGCGGGACGCCCTTGAGCCCGGTCGCACGCATGCCCCAGACAAAAGAGAAAATATTGTGGCCCTAAAGTCCTTGGACAACAGATGAATAGCACATGTAACTTATTCATTGCAAGTCTTACAAGTCAGCAACCCCGACCCCAAGATTAAGTCTTATCTCATTTACATTCTTCCTATCCCTCCTAAAATGACCAAAGAATCCATGCGCTTGGTCTGTGTTGGAACATTGTTGTCACAGGGACAAGAAAACTTGGCAAACCTAATATGAATATGCGTTGCACATAAATCTTACTCGCCAAACTGAGGTAGAGGTAAGGCCCACGGTTGATCACTCAACATTAAGAGGTGTTGTTATCGAAAGATCCCCAAAATCCAAAAAAAAAAAATCAAAAGATCCCAAAAAAAAAAAAATCGAAAGATCCCCAAAATCCAAAAAAATCGAAAGATCCCCAAAATCCAAAAAATCAGAAGATCCCAAAACCAAGAAAAATAAAAAATTCCAAAAATCCAAAAAAATCAAAAGATCCTCAAAATCACAAAAATATATATATAGTTTTTTAAGGGCATGTACATATTCCTTTTCTTTAGCATGCATTATTTTCATAGTCTTTTCGCCTATTTAATAAGGCTCGGCCCCTTGACAAATTGCGGAGTTAGCTTTTATCATGTTCTGTGCAAGGGGCCGAACCTAAGAACAGATCTAACTTGTTCTTCTAAGTGTGTGCAGGAACATGAATTTTAAAGAAAGCAGAGTATGACGTCGTGCTCAGATCTCTCTCTCTCGCTTGTTTGAATCTCGCCTCTCACTCGTGTCAATCACAAACCATTCATTCATCATAAACATTGGCATAAAAATAAAACTGCACTAAGGTATGAACAAGATGTACATCGATAAAAGGGGAGGTGGCTCACAAGACTCCTCACTGACCGCCACCACTCTCCCCGATCCCTCTCTCCTATCTGGAGGTGGCAACATCTCGCCACCCCCTCTACCCTCATGAGCACTACCCTCGCCCGGCCGGCGCCTCTCCTCCTCCTCGTTCCTCCGCCTACTGGAGGAACCCGCTAGGTACTGCCCGACGGAGGCACCCGTCGCCCTGCTGACGCTCACGCCGCTCCGGCTCCGGCTGCGTGAACGGCCGATGTCCGTCACAATCTGCTGAGGCTCCGCGCCAGCGTCTGCTGCGCTAGCAACTCTGCACGCAGTCGGGTGACCTCCTCCTGATCTCCGGGTGGCCTCTGTACCCGCAGCGTCGCCAGCTCCTGGGTCATCTCCGCCACTCGTGCCTCAGCTGCCTCCGCCCGGACGCGCTGCTGGTCTCTCTCGCTCTGCAGCGTCATGACGTGCTCATGGGTCAGCTCCAAGTCTCTCTCCTGCACAACAAGCAGTCATTCAGCATCATTTGGAAATAATCAACTCAAAGCCTTTAAATGAACTTACCCGCTCCTCCAAGTGCCTTTGAGCCTCCTCAGCTCTCAGCACAGCTCCTGCCAGTCGAGCCTCCATGAGTGATGGAGACCCCCCTGCGCTCCGAGAAGAGGAAGCACCGCCTGCTCCGGCACCCTCACTCTCTCCAGCTCACTCCGCTGCACGTAAAAGGCAGGTCAGTTTCAAAATCTTGCTTAAATTAAAGGGGCTGAAAGGTGAACACAGTACTTACCAGCTCTGTCACCTGCCTCTGGGCTGCCTCCCGATCCTGCACCGCCGACTGGAGCAAGGCTCGGAGCGATGCGATCTCACCAGTCACGTCCACCTGCAAGGAATTGCAAATCGTCAGTTTTAATCATTAAATCCCAATTCTTGAGTTGTGGGTTAGAAGGTTCTACCTGGTGTCGGGCACTCTTGTACACCTTTCCTCCGTACTTCAAGGCGTACGCCTGGAGGTAGGCATCATCGGTGGTCGCGTCCGATCTGACCCCCTTGCCTTTCCGCTCCCAGTTTTCTACCTGCTCGCGAGCCCACTCCCTCCAGTCTGTCGTGTCATGAAGCCCCCGGAAGCTCCGACCCGGCCGGCGGAACCGGTCCCGAACGGGGAACTCCACGACACTCTGCCTGAGGCCCAAGGAGCGCTGGGTCAGGAATAGGTTCAGAGGTAGTACGAGGTTGAGTGCATGCAACCACACCGACCTACCGAAGTAGGGGCGGGCCTGCACCAACCAAGGCTGTCCCTCATCACCCTCCCCCAGGTATGGCTGCCAAACCACCTGCAAAAAAGAGAAGTAATCAGTCATTTCAAGCAAATAATTCCAAAGAAGGGGAATCAAGGATACTTACATCCAGATAAGGGTAGCTGTCGATTGCCTCCTGCAGGTGCTCCAACTGGTCGGCCAGGTGGCGAGTGTCTCGGCGAGAGTCCCAACGGCGTGCAATGGGCACGAGGCTCGGCCATGTGAGCTCCCCTCTCCTCAAGGCCGGGAGGTGTAGATAGGCCCAAACCTGCAAAATAAAGGCAAATTAGTTCACAGTTCAAGCAAAACTGAAGTTTGAATCTAAGAGAGTTAGGAGAGAAAGTGTACCTGAAGGAAGGGGTAGAAACCACTCGTGGACGTCTGCCGCTCGGAGGCGCTCAAGCCGTCAAACTGGTGCGCTAAGAAGGCTGCCCCCAAGCATACCCCCCTACCTCACCTAAGTCCGCCAGCAAGGGCAGGAAGCGGCAGTGGACTGCGTCGCCCCTCGTGGCAAACAAAAGTCTACCAAGAAAGAGGACGAGGAAGCGGCGCAAGTCCAAGTCCGCCTGCGGCCCAGGCTCACTCGCTAATTCCCTCCTACTGACTCTAGCCAACCGCTCCAGATACTCATCCTCAGTCTCCCCTGCGTTCTTCCCTGCCTCAAATAGACCTAGACTCTCCTGCAAGGCTACTCTAGGCACTAGGGAAGACCTACGCTCCACGGGAAGGTCTAAGAGCCGCTCGGCTAGGTCATGGTAGCAAGGGTAGGTATACCCGCTCACTGCCCGCCCGTACACTCTGAGCCCTGTGATCCGGCTCACATCCTCTAGGCTGGGGATCATATGCCCCCAAGGGAACGCGAAGGCACTCGCCTCCGTGTCCCACCTGCTACGCAGGGCCTGGGTGAGGGCCGGGTCCACCCTCATCCTCTCAATCCTAAAAACTGCCCAAACCCCATCTCATCTACTCTCTCTCGCTGAAAGGGGGGAGGGCCAGGAAGGCAGCTAGCACCAGTGTCCATGACACTCGAGCCCTCATTTCACCCTGCAAAAATTCATTCAAGTTCAAATTCTGGTTTTATTTGTGTGTTCGGTCAGAGTCGCGACAGCTCCTATAGCCGCGACCCTGTCGCGACGGTGCGGGCCGCCGCGACCTTATCGCGTCGCCTTCATAGGTCGCGATAAGGTCGCGACTGCCCTAGACGCCGCGACACTGTCGCGACGCCCCGCCCCGTCGCGACACCATGTCGCGACGGGTCGGGCTGACGCGTTTTCAGATTCAAACCGGCCGGAGCCTTCTTTGTTTGATCCTTGTTTTCATGGGCCTCTCGCCCTACATACGCCCTCCAGGGGCTCCGTGGATCTCTCTACTACTATCATTCAAGGTTTAGGGTCGAGGATACTTACCGACTTCATCGCTTTGGCCCGTTTCTTCCTCTCCTCTTCCACGTTCATGATCGGAGTCATTTCCTCTTCTTCCACTCCCGTGACGGCCTCGGGCACCTCCTCCTCGGTAGAGGGCCTCTCCACCGTCGTCGTGAGTATCGTCGCTCCGCGTGGCGTTTCCCCGCGATGAGCCCTCGCCGCTCTCTTTTCCGCCGTCCATCGCAATGTAGGTCGCTTAGATGGTGTTTCGGGCTAGCAAGGAGGTCTGGACGAAGGGGAGCTTGGGGAAGGAGTCAAAGGTTGAAGGTTCGAGGTTCAAGGTTTTTGAAAACCGGAAAGAAGAAGGAAAGGGGGGCCGTTTGCTTTTGAATCGATCGGTTCGTGACGCGACGCAGCGCGCCGTCGCGTTCATGTCGCGTCAAGAAGGGACGTCGCGACATAGTCGCGACGCACCGCTAGGCCGCGACATAAAGGCGACGCTCCTGATCGTCGCGTCATCAACAGAGCACTTGCATTGCGCAGAAAATCCATTCTTATTCATTCATATTCAAAATCTTTACACTCCCTAATCCATCCTAAAACAACCTAGCAATGCTCTTAAGTACCTTCCTAATACCATCTGGCCCACAAATCAAATCAAATAAATCGAGCATCTCCTCCTGCAGGTTGGAGCGTCTTCAAAGCTTCAACGTACTCTTTGACCGTTTCATCATCTTCCTCCACCTCTGCTAGGATCAGGCTCATAGCACATCCCTCCCAATGGACGATGGCGCTGCGCATGTCACGTTCGTCCTGCGCGTCACCCCTCTTCCTCTCTTGGATAGGCGGGAAGTGTGAGAGGATTGGAACCACTGTCCGGGCCGCACCGCACTGGAGGTAGCATCGGTCCGGGTTGTAAGAAACAAGCGCCTCGTTGCCCAGCAACCTCAAGGCAAGACCGGTGCGCTGAGAGAGATGGATCATCTTGCCGTGCATGAACCGGGGGCGCGCGTCGAAGTCCGCCACGGTCAGACTTCGGAGGTACCCGCGCCACGCTTGGATGCCCTTTATTTGTGCCGTCTTGCACCAAGCCTGGGTGCTCATGTGGAGTGGTCCGCCCACGTATGCCAACGGATGGTTCAGCATCGTCTTGCACTCCACAGTCAAGCCCTCCTCCGCCCGAAATTGGATGTGCATCCCCATCCATAGTTTGAGGGCAATCACCGATCCGTAAAAAGGCCCTCCAAGTGATGCAAAAGACAGACCGGCATATAGATAACTCAAGACTGCTTGGCCGATGGTCAGACCTTCTGAGATAGAATCGATGATGCTCAGGTTGGCGAAGGAGATGGTCCCGTCTTCAGATGGAAAGAGTATGACCCCGCAGATGCAGATGGCCGCCGCCTTGGCAATGGCGCCGTGTCTCCCGGTTTTCCGCTTGCATTGCGAGACGACCCACTGTGCGATGGGGAGTAGGTGGACGTGCATGCCACTGGTCATGGAGCGTAGGTCGTTCTTCATGGAGGTCAGATTGGCCAGAATACTCCACGAGTTGATCTGCTCTACGGTGTACGATAATTTTATCTCCTCGCCTCGGTGGTAGCGGGGAAGACTGAGCATAATCTCCAATTCTTCCAGAAGTACGGTGGCTTCAAAGTCGGAAAAGACAAAAGAATGTGTTTGAGTGTGCCACAGCTCGGCAAGTGCAGTGATGCTATCCCACGTGTGAACGATTTTTTTGTACTTCTTGGCGAGTACTAGCACCGTAGACAATCCCCACTCTTTTAGGAGGGAGATTGAGGCAGGCGGCAGCATGTCAAGCATCGGCAGTAGCCATGGTAGCTTGGAGAACCGCCTATGACCAGGGAGGATCTGAAGAAAGGAGGAGGAGGAGGTGAGAAGGAGAAGAAAAACAGAGCAAAACAGAAAAAAAAAGCAGAGTAATGCAGAAAGTGCACAAACTCAGGGAGAGAAGCCACTTACTTGAAGATCCGGGCGGGAATAGATGTGTCTTGGGATAGCTGAGAGGTGCTGGAGGTCGGTGTAGGACTCCCTAGCTGCCTTTGGGCCGGAGTAGGGAGGGATGGCCTCTACAAACTCTGAAAGCTTCCTCTTCATGGCTGCAGAATTGAAGAAGGATGAAGAACTTGGAGAGCAGAGGATGCCAGGAGTTTAGCTGCGGAATTAGCAGTCCAAACCCTTTATTTATAAGCCTTAGGGAGTTAGAAACCCACTCTAATCCCGCAACTAGGAGTTAGGATAAGTCTAGGAAAGGTTTAGGAGTCCTAGTGCTAGTCTAGATGTCTTAGGATAAGTCTAAGTCCGTTTTTCTGCGTTTTTTAGGACTCTGTCCGAGTCGCGACGCCGCGATCCGACGCGACTATGTCGCGACAGGGCGCTGCGACGCGATAAGGTCGCGGTCGATTAGTGCGTCGCGTTTATACTCAAGTGATTATTTCTCCTGCTTGTGCTTTTATGTGTGTTCCCTTGACTATGTTCATTAAATTCATCTGTCATCTTGTGATTATTATGCTTATTTTCTCATGGATGATTCGAAAAGTCAGGAAATGTCGTCACAGGTAAGTCAGGTATTGTATCTCTGCCCTTACTCCCGGCATTACTATATGATATCCTATCTATTATATCGCTTCAAGGACCAGCTAGTTCTCAATGTGCTCTGGGATTTGAGTTCCCCTTTACCAAAAACTATGATAATCTAGGTGCACATTGTTAACCATTGGATAGGCCGTTGAGCTAGTTAAGATCGGGGATGATGGATTCAGGCCTGCACTGCGGTTGTGGGTAGTCTCTTAACCCTTTCTTATCCAGCTTAACAATATTATCCTTGATATATTTTATATTTTCTGCTTTCTTTGCATTTGTTTTGATGATTTCTTTTACTTTAGCCCAGCATGCATCATGTAGGACTTTGAACTTTCCTGACTCATTCCTGACCATTGATGAGCTCTTGTTGAGTGCCCAATCATCCTTCATGTTTCAGTGCAAGAAAACCAATTCTACTCCGAATCGGAAGGTTTGCCTCCGAGCAAGTTGCTCCCGTCAGTTTGACAAGAATTTCCCTGTCTGGATTCCTTACCCAATTACTCATCCTTTTCCTTTGATCCGTTTTGGTTGCGAACCGCTCCCAGGACAGAGTCATGAGTTACCTGCCTGGCACGCACATGTCCTTCCAAAACGAAACCTGCAGGCCAATCGGCTAGGGTACCTCTCAATCGAGAGGTTGATCGTCCTCTTCTTTCTTCTTCTCGTCCAGACTTGTGCTCTTCTTTGCATTCTACTCGAGCAACCGACTCGGGGCTTTCACAAGGATTCCATTGCTTGTTAGTTAACATCGGGTGTCTCTTCACCTTGGCTTCCACTTTTCAGTCCACTCCGCGTCATCTCCATTCCATTGTCACTTCATGACATCTCCACGCCACTTCCGCTTCGCTCCCCTGCAAAGTAGAAGCCAAGGAGGGGCAATCTGTAGACACCCGATATGGCTAATGGGTTGAACCACATTTCTTGCTATCTTAGTGGGCCCCTAATTGGTCACTCACCTTGAGCCCATCATTTGCCTTGATTTGAGCCCATTAATCCACTAAAAATGCCTTGAAATCCCGAAATCAATCACTTGAGAGAGTCCTTAGAGGATTTGACTCCTATTTTAGCATGTGGTTAAAGAGAATAATCCAAAATAATTCGGATTCCTTGTCGCGACGCATCGTGGCGCCGCGACTCTAGTCGCGACGGGTTAGGCCGCCGCGACAGCCCATGCATTATCCATGCACGTGGGCAATGCTGTCGCGACCCCCGCACCGTCGCGTCTCTAGTCGCGACCCCGCGATCTGACGCGACAAGGACCGAGATCTCTGGCCTCCATAACCACATCCTATTTATCCTCCCATGCACTTTGACTTGGTCCAAGAGGTTTATCCGACCCTTGAGCACTTTTTCGGCCCTAGGGACTCTCCCAAGCTCCCTAAGGACTCTACATCCGATTTTGATAGAGCTTATCCCCCATTTTAATTTCCACATCTTTTTGAGGAGATAATACCCCCATTTTCTCACTCCAAGCTCTATATAAGCATGACCCTCCTCATGGACGAGGGGAGCCTCATGATCACCCCGAAGGGCTGCCAAAATTCCTCTGAACAAGACTTAGCCACGCAGCCACTCATTCCACTCATTTCCCTTCACTTTCACTCCTCACAACTCACTCATTTCACCATTAATGGAGCAAGGAACGTGAAGAGGGCGACTTCAGCAATCTCCTGGACCTCTTGGCACATCATTGGAGCTGCATCCACGCCAGGAAGTCGCCCTAATGGGGCTCATCATCTCTTCTCTCCCTTTTCTCTATTTCTACATGCATTTTATGTTCTTTTTAAATAGAGCACATCTATCATCCACCCACGTTTTCCCACACCCACAGGGGTTTAAAACCACCCCAGGTGCGTCCCCACCATGATCCTCCATCTCATTTCATCTTTTGGAATAGATACTACACTTTACATGTTCTAATAGGGTCTTTCTTTGTGTTTTCTTTTGATTGGCAGGCAAGCAAACAAGGTCTACGAGAAGCTCTGGTGCTCTGGCCGGCTGGAGAACTAGAAGAAGGTTACTACAACAAATCTCCGCATTCAGAGAACGCGACGGCCTCGGGTGACGCGACAAAGACGCGTCGATTCCTACTGACGCGATACAAAAGACGCGGCGGCCATGACGACCGCGACACCAGGTCAGTCTTCCTGTTCTCTTCCTTTTCCTAGTTTAAGTTAGCCGTGTCTTTCACATCATTAGGCAACTTACCTAGGTGGCGATCACTTTCCTATTTCCATGCCATTATATTTGATATCCATGTCCGGTCGAGGGGAAGCACAATCCCTGTGATTA
>CM024760.1:26543963-26589156 GCA_014218235.1 Colocasia esculenta | reverse complement strand
GTGGGGGGTGTATAGATTTTAGTTCATTCTAGTAAGAGCAATATTGCTTATTGCAGGATATGGAGGACAATAAAAAATGTAAATTGTTTCAAAAATAATTTTATTAGTTGAGAGTTATAATAACCTAACTATTATAAGATTGTCTAAACATCATTTAATTAATAGAAGTACTTGAATATTATTCGAAGTTAGCTCATATCCTGACAAATTACGAGCTAAATGTGCTAAACTGTACAATACTGGAATTTTAAAATCCAACCAAAGGCGCTCAAGGTATGAAGGCCTGAGATTCCAGTTCTTCTTTTTTTTGTCCTAATCTGGCTTTAGTATTAATATATGAAAAAAAAGAACGGAGCAAGTGCCACATAAAGAATTACAGACTGTGAGGCTTAGGTCAAATAAATATATAGCTCTTTTAACATTGCGAAGGCTAGCTCCAACAAAGAAAAAACTATAAGATCTAAAGCAGGGTGAATAAACTCTAAGATTACATGATTCCAAGAAAAGATACGTTAAAGCACAGCTTTAGGACAAAGATCCGGACCACGACGGAAGCACCAACTTGAGATTCAAATTCTTCAACATAGATTCGAACCTTTCCATTCATGCGTATGTACACTTGAAACCGGGCACGAACGCATAAATTGAGCTACAATGTACTTTGTTTTATACTCACTCTCATGTGTGTGAGACCCGCTGTCTTTTTTGACCCCACCGTCTTTTTTGACCCTCGCCCTGTCGGGTAAAAAGTGGTTTTATAAGGGGCAATTTAAGAAAGGGATAAAGAAACACAAAAGTTTGATAAAGTAAAAAGGTGCATAAAAAGGTGTGCAAGTTTTGTCTCTTATGTAAGGGCTTTAGTCCCACATGAGAAATCTCTAAGGAGATGTATGGCTTCCAAACCCAAGTGTCCATGAGACTATGTCTTATAGACAAAGGTGGGGGTATGCTAGACCATATCACACACGCGCGCCGCCGGGCCGGGCAGGGCTGGGCGGGCGCGTGCATGTGATGGCGTGGTCATGTCAGCTTGCCTTGGAACCTTTTTGCTTCTTATTTTTGCGTTTTTCCCTTTTCTTGGATAGATTGGGCTTGTTTGGGCCAGTTCCTTGAACTGGCCCATTGCCTTGGCTCTTGCGGGCGTGGGATGTCTCATATAGCGATTAGGGTCTCCCTAATCGCGGTTACTGGTTCTGACACACCATTTGACTCCCCGAGGAGGAACCGATCACTGCACTGCCGCTCTCTCTCTCGCCCCTTCGCTGTGCCAGACTGCTCACCGGCGAGGTCTTCGTCGCCGCCCTCCCGTCTGGGTGCGTCTTCGTCGTCGCTCTCCAGTGTACGGCTTCCTGCAGTCGCCGTCAGACACTCTCATCGATGTTCAGTGCATGCTTCCTTTCCTACCCAAGCTTTCGGTTTAAGAGGATTAGGTTTCTATATAGCTTTCATTTTACAAAATCCGTCTTGTGTGAGATCGATTTTGTATTTCGTGGTTGTACCCTGGGAGAAGGTCGCCGGACCCCAATTGCACCATATAGTGGGGGCGATACTTTCTCTAAGGTGGGTTCCATTATGGAACGCCTCCATAGTCACGTTTCCGTATTTAATTATTCTATAATCGCCATGCTTATGATCAATAATCTCATGATATATTTCTACTTTCGGGGTGTGCCCATGAACATGTTACTTGTTATTGTGTTTGCCATACGGTTTGCACTGATTTACATGTTGGTGAATTGCCATACTTTATGCCATATTCCCACTGTTTTAATAACAGTCTTAGAGAAAGTATCCTTCATGGCTTCATCCTCATCGTTTAGCCCGAAAGTGGACATGTCCGGTATGCTTGCGAACTTTGCAGGGCAACACTTCAAATGTTGGCAACAACGGATGAATATTTGGTTCACAATGATCGGATTGATCACGGTTATAGAGTCTGATCCTCCTAAAGTGATTGAGGGCAATTCTGCAAGTGCAACTAAGGCTGAGGAATGGAAGGAGAAAGATAGACTTGAACATGGGTGCATACTTACTGCACTGTCGAACGTCCTGTTTGATGTCTATAGTTCTTCTACATTCCTAACCTCAAAGGCATTGTGGGATGAACTTGACCGGAAATACAATACTGAGGACCAAGGTCTGGAGAAGTATTCTGTAGGCAAGTTCCTCAAGTTTCACATGTTGGAGGGTAGGTCTGTAGCCAAATAGGCACATGAGTTTCTCCTTATGATCCACGGCTTGGCAGAGGGTGACATGAAACTCCTTGAAAAATTTCAAGTCATGTGCATAATTGAGAAATTTCCAAAGACTTGGCAGGACTTTGGAATGGCTCTCAAACATAGAAAGGGATCTATTTCTCTTGATGACTTGATGAGGGCCATTGCCATTGAAGAGGAGCATAGAAAGGAAAAACCAGGGATGCCTGTGGAGGCTAGTGTAAACTTTATGGTAAAGTATAAGAATAAAGATATTAAAGGCAAACCCAAGACAAGTTCTACTACACAAATGAAACTCAAAGGAAAGATACAGAAGAAGAAGAAGTCTGGAGAATGCTGGGTGTGTGGTCAAAAGGGTCATTTCCATGGGGATTGTCCTAAACGGAAAGAAAAGCTGACCCATAAGACTACTGAAAATCAGCTCAGGTCAATGCAGTGACCGGTGGGGACTCTTCTGGTGACACGTATGTTTCTCTAATCCCTCAACTATTTACTATTTATGAACCTAATGAGTGGTTAGTAGACACTGGAGCCGATGTACATCTATGTGCTGAGAGGGCTAACTTTGTGTCTTATCAGGCCACCAATGATTGCTCTGTGACGATGGGTAATGGCAGCACTGCAAGTGTGATGGGAACTGGACGCGTGGATCTGAAGTTTACTTCAGGATGTGTACTGTCTCTTCACAGTGTGCACCATGTTCCGAGTGTTAGGAGGAACATCTTATCAGGTTCTAGATTGGTTAGAGAGGGTTATGAGTTGAACTTTAAATGTAATAAAGTTGTTATTTTGTGTCAAAAAACTTTTATTGGTAAAGGTTATTTATCTGATGGGTTATTTAAAGTGTATGTGAACCATATGATGAATAAAAATTTAGATGTTGATGTTGGTTCTACATGTATTTCTGTGGCATATAATGTCGTTGATACATCTAATTTATGGCATGGACGTTTAGGACATATTAATTTCAATTCTTTGAAACGAATGATGAACCTAAAATTGATTCCTAATTATGCTATTGATAATTATAAAAGGTGTGATATCTGTGTACAGGCTAAACAGCCCAAAAAGCCGTTTAAGTCTGTGGTGAGAGATTAAAAAATTCTAGATCTTGTGCATTCTGATATCTATGTATTTAATGGCATTTTGACTAGGGATCATAAAAAGTATTTCATCACCTTTATAGATGACTGTAGTAGATACTGTTATGTGTATTTGCTTAAGTCTAAGGATGAGGCTTTACAAAAGTTTATCATCTTTAAGAAAGAAGCAGAAACACAAACAGGTCAGGTGCTTAAGAGGTTGAGGTCTTATAGGGGCGGAGAATATACCTCCAACCAGTTTAGTGAATACTGCTATGACAATGGCACCATTCATGAGACAACTGCTCCCTATTCACCACAGTCTAATGGGATAGCTGAACGAAAGAATCGTGTATTCATAGACAGGGTCAACTCTCTCCTGCAGAGTTCAGGATTGCCTAACTATATGTGGGGGGAAGCATTGAATACGGCTTGCCGTATTCTGAATTATGTTCCCCTGAAACACAAAGATAGTAGTCCATATGAACTTTGGAGAAATAAAATGTCTAGCTTGAAATACCTTAAAGTGTGGGGGTGCCTAGCTAAGGCACTTGTCCCTGAACACAAGAGGAAAAAGCTGAGACCTAAAACAGTTGACACGGTCTTTCTAGGCTATGCTGAAAACAGCTATGTGTATAGGTTTCTAGTGATTAAGTCTGAGATTCCTGGCATAGATGTTAACACCATAGTTGAATTTCGTGATGCTACACTCTTTGAGAATGTGTTCCCCATGAAGATTGGTTTACCTCAATCTGTGTCTTCTGAGGCTGGGCCTTCCACATCTTCATCCATTCCAGATCATGTAGAAAGGATGATAAATGTGGGGGCAAGTGCATCTAGCTCTCATCCTGATTCTAATAGTCAGGAAGAAGAAGTAGAACCTAGGAGTAAAAGACAAAAGATTGCCAAGGATTTTGGAAGTGATTTTATTACTTTCCAAATCGAGGGTGATCCTCCCACCTTCAAGGATGCCATGGCCTCTCCTGAGGCACAACATTGGAAGGAAGCCATAAAGAGCGAAATGGATTCCATTATTGCTAATGGCACTTGGGAGTTGGTTGATCCTTCTCCTGGTTCTAAAACCATTGAATGCAAATGGGTCTTTAAGAAGAAGCTAAATCCTGATGGGACTATTGACAAGTTTAAAGCTAGGTTAGTTGCTAAGGGGTTCAAACAGATGGAGGAGATAGACTATTTTGATACCTATTCCCCTGTAACCAGGATTACCACTATTAGGGTACTGATTGCTTTGGCCTCCATATATGATCTGACTACCCATCCTTCCTTAATGGTGATCTTGATGAAGAGATATATATGGATTAGCCTGAAGGGTTTACAGCACCTGGTAGTGGACACAAAGTTTGTAGACTTGTTAAATCTTATATGGATTGAAACAAGCCCCTAAGCAATGGCATGAAAAATTTGACATGACTATCATGTCATTTGGCTTTAAAGTCAATGAGTCTGATAAGTGTGTTTACTACAAGATAGATGGTGATGATTGCGTTGTCCTATGTCTGTATGTAGATGACATTTTGTTGTTCGGCAACAATCTAGGAATGATAATTGAAACTAAATCATTCTTGAGTAGAAACTTTGAGATGAAGGATATGGGTGAAGCTAGTGTAATATTCTGGGACTAAAGCTAACCAGATCAGCTAAAGGGATAGCTATTTCTCAGTCTCATTATATTGAGAAAGTGTTAGAGAAATTTGGCTATGAGAATTGCAAAGCTGTCTGTACACCCTATGATCCTCCTAGAGTTTTCTGCAAGAATAAGAATGGCACTCCTGTGTCTCAATTGAGGTATTCCCAAGTTATAGGAAGCTTAATGTATCTTGCAAACTGTACTAGACCTGACATTTCATATGCAGCGTCTAAACTCAGTAGATACACTAGTTGTCCTGACCATACTTACTGGGAAGGCTTGGATAGGGTTCTGAGGTACCTGAAAGGTACTATGACTCTAGGCTTGCATTTTGGGAAATTCCCTGCTGTCCTTGAAGGATATAGTGATGCAAGCTGGATAGCTGAAAACTCAGAAAGCAATGGTGTCACAGGGTATGTCTTTACGCTAGGAGGTGGTGCTGTCGCCTGGAGGTCGACTAAGCAAACCATATTGTCTCGGTCTACTTTTGAGGCTGAGCTGTGTGCTTTGGACACCACTGGTATGGAGGCTGAATGGATCAGGGGTTTTCTTTCTGAACTTCCCTTGATGAGTAAGCCTATACTTGCGATCTCTGTGCATTGTGATAATATGACTACAATTTCCAAGATCAAAAGTTCAAAGTATAATAAAAAAGAAAGGAGACACATCCAACTCAGATTGAAATCTATAAGGGAGTTAGTGTCTCAGGGAGTGATAGCTGTGGATTTTGTTGGTACCAAGGACAACACAGCTGATCCTCTGACTAAGGGACTGAATAAAATTCAAGTCCAGAAATTTAGGATGGGGATGAGACTGAAACCCATCAAAAGTTCTCCTTTAGTAGCAACCCAACCTATCTGAGTAGAGATCCTACAAAGAAGGTTCAATGTGGTAATAGCAAGCTGATTAAGAGAACTGGTAGGCACTCAAATTATTAGATATCTCATATCTGAGTTCCTCCCCTGAATCCTAAAGCTAGTGCCTATAACTGCAAGATTAGGCTGAGTTGTATACTCTTAATGGGTTCAAGCCTGGTAAGGCAAGATGTCAGCAGTGCATCCTTGGAGAATCCCACCTAAATAAGTACTACTGTGAGGCCGCAGTTAAGGAATTGGGTTATTCCTGAATGTACTTATGATACAGGAAAGGGTGCATGGCCAGAAAGTGCCACCTTTATGATTGCTATCTTAAACCTATATCATGTTGTTTCCTTTGACAACTCTCACCTTAAAGAATGAAGTTCAAGACTTAGTTCACTTCGATTCTGTAGAAGTCAGATTTGGAATACTTAGGTAAATGATCAAACCCGAAAGGTACCTTTACTAAAAACATGGTATGCTTATCCTCTGATGTTTATTCCTCATTATCAAACCTTGTGTTTGTGGGGGAATGTTGGGTAAAAAGTGGTTTTATGAGGGGCAATTTAAGAAAGGGATAAGGAAACACAAATGTTTGATAAAGTAAAAAGGTGCATAAAAAGGTGTGCAAGTTTTGTCTCTTATGTAAGGGCTTTAGTCCCACATGAGAAATCTCTAAAGAGATGTAGGGCTTGATAACCCCAAGTGTCCATGAGACTATGTCTTATAGACAAAGGTGGGGGTATGCTAGACCATATCACACACGCGCGCCGCCGGGCCGGGCAGGGCTGGGCGGGTGCGCGCGTGTGATGGCGTGGTAAGGTCGGCTTGCCTTGGAACCTTTTTGCTTCTTATTTTTGCGTTTTTCCCTTTTCATGGAGAGATTGGGCCTGTTTGGGCCAGTTTCCTGAACTGGCCCATTGCCATGGCTCTTGCGGGCGTGGGATGTCTCATATAGCGATTAGGGTCTCCCTAATCGCGGTTACAGGTTCTGACACGCCGTTTGACTCCCCGAGGAGGAACCACTCATTGCGCTTCCACTCTCTCTCTCGCCCCTTCACTGCGCCGGACTGCTCACCGGCGAGGTCTTCATCGCCGCCCTCCCGTCTGGGTGCGTCTTCGTCATCGCTCTCCGGTGTACGACTTCCTGCGGTCACCGTCGGACGCTCTCATTGATGTTTGGTGCATGCTTCCTTTCCTACCCAAGCTTTCGGTTTAAGAGGATTAGGTTTCTATATAGCTTTCATTTTAAAAAATCCGTCTTGTGCGAGATCGATTTTGTGTTTCGTGGTTGTACCCTGGGAGAAGGTCGCCGGACCCCAATCGCACTGTATAGTGGGGGCGATACTTTCTCTAAGGCGAGTTCCATTATGGAATGCCTCCACAGTCACATTTCCATTTTTAATTATTCTGTAATCACCATGCTTATGATCAATAATCTCATGATAAATTTCTGCTTTTAGGGTATGCCCATGAACATGTTACTTGTTATTGTGTTTGCCATATGGTTTGCACTGATTTACATGTTGGTGAATTGCCATGCTTTATGCCATATTCCCACTATTTTAATAACATACGTTAAAACACAGATTTAGGACAAAGATCCGACCACGACGGAAGCACCAACTTGAGATTCAATTCTTCAACATAGATTCGAACCTTTCCATTCATATGTACACTTGAAATCGTACACGAACGCATAAATTGAGCTACAATGTACTTTGTTTAATACTCACTCTCATGTGTGTGAGACCCGCTGTCTTTTTTGACCCTCGCCCCTCCTCCTTTCTCTCTTCTCGAGGCAAACCCCCCCCGCCCCTCCTCTTCCTCAGCTTCTTCTTCCTCTGTAGCTCACCTCCCTCTCTTCTCTTCCTGCCTCACCACGTTGCTGCCGCCACTGCTGCTTCGCCGCTGTGTTGCCGGGGGTAAGGCCCGAGTCACCGCGTCGCCACTTTCTTCCTTCCCTGCTCCAGCTCGCACTGGAGGAGGCCACCGTCGCCCTTTGCTGCCGCTGTTCCAGACGCCGGCGGGTCCTACCTTCGAGGTAGGTCCCCTCCTCCCTCTCCGGCATCGGTCGGCCCCCTTTCCTCCCTCTGTGTGCCAACCTCACCCCCCCACCCACCTTCTCCCTCTGCTCCCGCTCTCTCTCTATCTCCCTTTCTCTCTCCTGGCACCGGCCAAGGCCGGGGAGCAACCGGTGGCGACCGGTGCCCCTCCCCTGGCGCTGGCGAGGCACGTCGGCGGTGGCCGGCTGCCCTACCCCTTCCCCTTCTCCCCTATCTATCGCAGAGACAGGGGATCAGTGGGGGATGAGATTGGGGGGGGGGGGCTGGCACAGTGTGCCAGCCCCTGGTCTGGATGGCACACTGCGCCAGTCGTGGCCTGCTCGGCGCAGTGCGCCGAGGCGTGAGTGGCCCTGGTTGCGGCGCACTGTACCGGCAAGGTTATTCGCTCCTTTTTGGGACTTCTGGAGTCCATTTTTCGCGCCATTTTCGACGTTAGGGTTGTCCCGACTACGCCAGTGGGTCAGTCCGGGGTTGACGACTGCCGTGCTGGGTTCTTCGATTTTCTGGCCCGCCCGGGTCGACTCCAACTGAGCCGACGGGGCCGTTTGACTATTTGATCCGGACAGTCTTGCTGGGGTTTCCGGCACCCACGGGGTTAGTTCAGAGGGCCGAATGACTGTCCGGGGTGGTAATATATGCTTTTCGAGTCATCATACTAGGTTCCTCAGTTTCTGGGTCTACCTGGGTCAGCTCTGATAGGGCCGACATGGCCGTTTGACGAGTTGACCCGGACAGTCGTGCTGGGGTTTCCGGCACCCGTGGGGTGAGTTCCGAGGGCCGACTGACTGTCCAGGGTGGCAATGTAAGCTCTTCGAGGTTGACCATCAGTTGGGTACTTTAGCGGGTCCGCTTTGGCATTGCATTTTCGTACCGTACTCATGACGCTTGTGCTGACTCCCTAGCACTGCTCCTTACTAGTCTTCGCCTAGTGCTGTGTCACTCGAGGGCTTGTCTCAGCGTACGGTGCATTTTTTTGGTTTTTATCGTTTCTCACGACCTTCGTCCTTGTGGGGTTGTTGAGGGCGGTCTCTGAGACATGAGTGCGTCCGTCGAGCGTTTCTCCAGATTTAGGGGAAAACAATGTTGGAAAGTGGCGTTGAGTCGTTTGCAGAGCTCTTTAACTTGGTCCGGGTCCCGCAGAGTTAGATGAGTCATGGTGCAGTCCAGCTAGTCCGTTCTCACTGCCTTGCCTTGCGCGGTTTTGGAGCCGTGTCAGGAGTATAGGTGTGGGACCATAGTCTGGCCATACTACGGCTTGTGGTTGTGTTTCATCCACACGTCTCACTCCAACGGAAGGGGAGACCTGGACTTGTGGTCGAGCGGTAAGACGCTAGTGAGCGCACCTGACTACCGACTAGTAGAGGTTGGTCTGTGGCTAGTGTTCTTGTCCAGAAGGGGGTTTTCCGTCTGAGTGTATAGCCTAGTAGCGTCCACCGAGTGTTTTTACCGAGTTGGGACTGTGTGTTATTGTGTTGTGTTGGCGGTACTTGTGTACTTGTGTACTTTCCATTTATTTATTTCAGCACTTGCACAGTTGCCACTCTGTTACTTTACCTGCTTAGTTGGTAGTTCTGTTTAGTTAATTTATCGCCACATTCTGCTTGCACAGTTAGTTTACTTTGCTAGCCTTGTTGTTCTTCTACCTAGTTAGGTGCGTTGTTCCTTCTTATTTCCATTGTTCGAACCGGTGAGGGGTTGGGTTCCCTACTGGGCTGCATTCGCGAAGCTCATTCCCCTTACTTCCTTCCAAGTTTGAGTTCGTGGGAGTTGGTGCTTGTGTTCGGACGTTCTGCGTTGTGCCTCTTGTGGTCAGCAGCGTTAGCAGTGGTTAGTATTTCCTTTTTGCACTCAAATTATTATCTGGGACATTGTGTATATTGTTTCTTCCGCTGTTGCATTTCTTTAATTTTTTTAGGTATTGTAACTTGTTGTATATCTTACTAGACATATTTCTAACCTTTCTGGGTCTTCGAATCTGTGGGTGGCGGTCCAAGGGTCAGGTACTTGGAGGGTTCCGGGTATCGGATTCTTGGGTCATTACAGTTGGTATTAGAGCAACGTCTTTGGAGATTTACAATCAGTTAATGTCTATGACAATCCTAGAAAATAGTTCAAGTGCATTGATGGCACCGTCCGTGAGGTGTTAGTGTTAGGCTTGTGCCTTGATCATGTTTTGCAAGTGGGTGGTTTTTCAACAGAATTCGAGTGGGTGCTGCAGGAGGGTTGTTGATGTTGCAGTTTCACGTGTGTGGTGAGTGTGGTCCCTGGTTGGCTCGTGTCGGTGGTGCGATTGATGATGGAGTTGCTGGCAGAGGTTTTCCATGTGGGTGAGGATGGTTAAAGGCATGTTCGGTTCGGTGCTCTTGGTCGTTGTCGGTTGTGCTTTCGGCTACATGTATTTCTGTTATGGCTAAGAGAGTCTACTTGCTGGGTGGCCTTCACTGGTGTAGGCCTGTTGTCTGTGGGTCTGGTGGAAGGCGTCCTTATTTTTCCTAGTTGTGTCTTCCTCTTGGCTATGTTTGTGTAGTGTTTGCTTGGGCATGTCGCCTCACCTATCGGTGAGTTGTGTGTGCCCTGTGTTATGCTGAGTTGGCATTGATGCTTAGACTAAGCAGATGCTCTGTGCGTGCTTGTGATGTCTTTGGTTGTGTGTTGTGCCACTTGTTTGTGCTTGCTTGGTGGCCCTGTGCTAATTGGCTTTATGTTCTGGTGAGTTTTCCAAGAATCATTTGTTGTTGTCTTGGTGAAGGTTTCTCCCAGGACTGTTCCGTACTCGTTTCTGTTGTGTTGCCCTTAGGGTTAAGGCACGTTCCTGATTGGCTTTATGTTCTGGTGAGGTTTCCCTGAACTGTTTGTTGTTGTCTTGGTGAGGGTATCTCTCAGGACTGTTCCATGCTTGTTTTTGGCTACTGTCGTGCTACCTCAGGGTTAAGGTATGTTGTTGGTTGGCTGGTGTATTCTGGCGGGTTTTCCCAGAACAGTACCTTATAGTCGTTCGGGTGGAGGTTTCTCCCAAGACTGTCTTGCATTGCTTCTACTTACTGTTGTGTTCTTTCTGAAGGTCTGTGTTGCTTGATTATTTGGGTTGTGCATTCTGGTGAAGGTTTTCCCAGAATCACCCTCTGTCTTTCCTGGTGGTGGTTTTGCCAAGATCGTTTTGTTTGTTTCGAACCGTTGTTGCATTACCCTTATGGTTTGATGGTTTGAAGTGAGTCGCTTGGTTTGGTTGTCTATTCTGGTCAAGTTCTCCTAGGACGACTCTCTGTCGTTCCTGGTGGAGGTCCTTCCCATGGCTGCCTAGTGTTTGTTTTGATTGTTGCTGGTCTCTCTGTGTAGAGATGAGCTGTCATTGTTGCCGGTTGGACTGTCTGTGTTACAGTCTACTTGGGCATTGTAGGTCAAGTTGTGGTGCCTTTGACCATGTGTTTGGCTACTATGTCAGCCAACTCACCTTGTTGTTCATTTCCAATTTTCTTAGTTGCATTGGTAGGACTGTGTGTGTCTCCATGGCTCGAATGATTCTACTTCGTTTCTTGTATGTGCTCTCGCAGTCGGTGATGTGGTGTGTGCCGTGGCCATTTGGATAGCGGTACTTCTTGCGGAGGTGCTGGTTTTGTGCTTCGGTCCCCTATGTTGCATGCAGAAGAGGCTTGTTGTGCATCTTCGCCCTCTGTTTTTGTGGGTTGCTCGGGTTGGTGGTGCTCCGCTTTTGTGCATTGGCGCTGTGGTGCGCACTGTTGTGGCCTTCTTGGTGAAGGTCTTTTACCTCGAGTTGTTTTAGGGTTGAGCGGGTTGCTCCCCTCGTGTCGTCATTTCCGTTTGGCATTCTAGGTTGGTGAACCTACTAGTTTGTTGCGTTTCATTGTGTGGGTTTTTGTGTTGCCTGACTAGTCGATGTGGAACAATGTGTTTCCATGTGATCAGCTCTGGGTAGCCTCGGTTCTCTCGCCAAGCTTGCTCGTGTCGGTGTTGTGTTCGTGTGTGCTCGAGGCGTTGAGTTGTTCCGCCTCTAGGACGCGTGTGGTGGCCTTTCCCTTGTGGTCATACCGTACCGTAGTGAGGTAGCTACCTTGTTGTTTGGTAGCCCTAGTGGTGGTGCCCCGGTCTTGGATGTGGCCGCATCTGTTGTTCCCTTGCTTGTGCATGTTGGGTAATGGTGCCCTGTGTTGGGTTGTGTCCGGCTTGGATTAGTGTGCCATTTTCAGCCCCTGCAATTGCCTCATTTTTCTGGTGGTTGAGTGCTTTTCTGCAGTTGATTTTGTGGCACCCGCACTTGGTGTTGCAAAGTTTGTGGTGGGTGCATTGCCAACCATGGTGGGTTTTTTCGATCGTGTGCCGGGTGGTAAGACTGGAAGCCGATAGTGGGACTTCTGTCTGTGTCCTTGGTGGCAATGATGCCTATCGATTTGCTAGTGCTTGACCACATGAGCTGTTGACATCTTGGGTTGTTCAGTTCTGAGCTAACCTTAGATGTCTCTTTATTCCTTTGTCGTTGTGTGTTGTGCTTGTGGGGCGAACGATTTCTAGTTTCCTTGTGGCTCCACATTCATCTGGTGTCCTTGTCGGACCACGAGGAAGGTCTGGGTGGGACCGAGTGGTACCAGGGGATGCCGTTCCATGTGTTGAGGGGTTTTCCACGTCTCCATTTCTACTGGGACTCTGGTTTTCCTTGCGAGACTTCTCTTTTGGTTGTGTGGCCGATACTAGTTGTGGCTAGCTACGTGAGGCCCTACCTCTGAGCCCTGTGGTTGACTCGTAGGTATTTTTCTGAGTTGTCATCAGTAACTGTGTCCTATGTCGGGTTTTGCTAGCGACAGAGTGGGTTACTGACTGGCTGGTCTCAACGACGAGGTCTGTCGATGACATCAACCACATGGTTTTTCGGCTGGTGGTTCCGTTCGTCTTTCGATTGGTTGGTGTGCGCCACGCCTGTGGAGTTGGTGACATCCAATTAAGAGCCCAACGCCTGTCTGGGGTGTTCTGCGTGAGCTGTCGGTTGTCTAGTTGAGCACTCCATGCTTGGTTGTGTCGCTGTTGTGGCCACCAGGAAGTCAATGTGTGACTTAGTGGCCTTTTTCGCATTGGCTGTTTTCTTCTCGTGTCATTTTCGCTCGGGTTGCCAAATCGATTTGAGTGAGTTGTTCCTACCCCTGCTTTACTTTTGCGCTTCGGCTTGGTTTTTGTAATTTCGAGGATGAAACTGTTTTAAGTGGGGTAGGATGTGAGACCCGTCATCTTTTTTGACCCTCGCCCCCTCCTTTCTCTCTTCCTAAGGCAAACCCCCTGCCCCTCTTCTTCCTCTGCTTCTTCTTCCTCTGTAGCTCACCTCCCTCTGTTCTCTTCCTGCCTCGCCATGCTGCTACCGCCGCTGTTGCTTCGTCGCTGCGTCATCGGGAGGAAGGCCCAAGCCGCCGTGTCACCACCTTCTTCCTCCTCTGCATCAGCTCGTGTCGGAGGAGGCCACTGCCACCCTTCGCTGCCGCCGTTCGGGACGCCAGCGGGTCCTACCGCCGCGGTAGGTCCCGTCCTCCCTCTCCAGCGTCGGCTGGCCCCCTTTCCTCTCTCTGTGTGCCGTTGACACCCCCCCACCTTCTCCCTCTTCTCTCACTCTCTCTCTGTCTCCCTTTCTCTCCCCTAGTGCCGGCCATGGCCGGGGAGCGGCCAGTGGCGACTGTGCCCCTCCCCCGGCACCGATAGGATGCGCCGGCGGTGGCTGGCGGCCCTTCCCCTTCCCCTTCCCCTCCCTATCGCAGAGACAGGGGATCGGTGGGGGATGGGATGGGCGGGGGGAGGGGCAGGTGCACTATGCCCAACGTGGCCTTCCCGACGCAGTGCGTTGAGGCGTGAGTGACCCTGGCTGCGGCGCAATGCACCGGGCAAGATTTTTAGCTCCTTTTTGGGCCTTACAGAGTCCATTTTTCACACTGTTTTCGGCGTTGGGGTTGTCCTGGCTGTGTCTGTGGGTCAGTCCGGGGTTGACAATCGTCGTGCTGGGTTCCTCAATTTTTGGGCCCGCCCGGGTTGACTCTGACCGTGCTGACGGGGCCATTTTACTGTTTGACCGGAACACTCGCACTGAGGTTTCCGGCACCCATGGGGTGAGTTCTAAGGGCCGACCGACTGTCCGAGGTGGTAATATATGCCCTTCGAGTCATTGTACTGGGTTCTTCGGTTTCTGGGTCTCCCTGGTCGGCTATGATCTGGCCGACAGGGCCATTTGACTAGTTGACCTGGACAGTCATGTTGGGGTTTCTGGCACCTGTGGGGTGAGTTCCGAGGGTCGACCGACTGTCCGGGGTGGCAATGTAAGCTCTTAGAGGTTGACCGTCAGTTGGGTACCTTAGCGGGTCCGCTTCCGTGTTGCATTTTCGTACCATACTCATGACGCTTGTGCTGACTCCCTAGCACTGCGCCTTACTAGTCTTCGCCCAGTGCTGTGGCACTTGAGGGCTTGTCCCACAGCACGGTGCGCTTTTTGGGTTGTTATCATTTCCTGGGACCCCTGTCCTCATGGGCTCGTTGAGTGTGGTCTCTGAGACACGAGTGCGTCCGTCGAGCATTTCTCCGGACTGAGGGGAAAGCGGTGTTGGACAGCGGCGTCGAGTCGTTTGCAGAGCTCTCTTAGTTGGTCTGAGTCCCGCGAAGTTGGGTGAGTCGCGGTGCTGTCCAACTAGTCTATTCTCACTGCCTCACCTTGTGCGGTTCTGGAGCCGTGTCAGGAGGACAGGCGTGGGACCGCAGTCTGGGCGAACTACAACTTCTGGTTGTGTTTTGTCCACGCGTCTCATTCCGACGGGAGGGGAGACCTGGACTTGTGGTCGAGCAGTAAGACGCCAATGGGCGCATCTCACTACCGACTAGTAGAGGTTGGTCTGTGGCTAGTGTTCTTGTCCAGACGAGGATTTTCCATCTAAGTGTACAACCTGGTAGCGTCCATCGAGTGTTTTTACCGAGTTGGGACTGTGCGTTGTTGTGCTGTGTTGGCGGTACTTGTAGACTTGTGTACTTTCCATTTATTTGTTTCAGCACTTGTACAGTTGCCACTCTGTTACGTTACCTACTTAGTTCGTAGTTCTGTTCAGTTAATTTATCGCCACATTTTTGGTTGCACAGTTAGTTTACTTTCATAGCCTTGTTGTTCTCTTGCCTAGTTAGTTGCATTGTTCCTTCTTGTTTCTACTGTTTGAACTGGTGAGGGGTTGGGTTCCCTACTGGGCTTCATTCGCGAAGCTCATTCTCCTTCCTTCCTTCCAGGTTTGAGTTCGCGGGAGTTGGTGCTTGTGTTCGGACGGTCTGCGTTATGCCGCTTGTGGTCAACAGCGTTAGCACTGGTTAGTATTTTCTTTTTGCACTCGAATTATTATCTGGGACATTGTGTATATTATTTCTTCCGCTGTTGTATTTCTTTAAGTTGTTTAGCTATTATAACTTGTTGTATATCTCACTAGACATATTTCTAACTCTTCTGGGTCTTCGGATACATGGGTGGGGGTCTAAGGGTTAGGTAATTGGAGGGTTCCGGGTATCAGATTCTTGGGTCGTTACAACGTGAGCGTATTACGAGCCATTTAATTTGTTTTTTCCTTAAAGCACTTTATTCAACTTATTGCAGAAAAGTTCTTCAGAGACCAAAAGAGAACCCAAAAAAAAGAAAAATAAAAATAAAACAAAACAAGTGCAAACTTATAATCTCTCATCCGAATTAAACAATTTTGAACATCTATGGCTAGCAGAAGGCACTCACGGCTCCATGCATGCATCTAGTTCTCCACAATCTTCTGGATTATCATACGTGTCTCTGTGCCAGATGGAGTGAACAGACATTCACTGCATTGTGGAGAGAGCAGGGAAGGAGTTTAGCACTAGTCCTCACCGCCAAGGACTGGCATCGCCACCCTCGCTTCACCGGGTTCACGTAGTCTGGCTGGTACGTCCGGCCAAGCACACCTTCCACCTTCGCCGATAACTCTTGAAATCTGAATTGTACCTCCATGTGGGCGAGGCAGTCGTCGAAAGGTTTTTGGTACTTGTGGATCCTGTCATCTTCCTCCGTCACCGGAACCACGGTCAGCAACGCATCTGCCATCCCTTCCAGCTTGACCGTGATGTTGTTGGTTCTTTTGGTCCTCTCTGTTGTCAACAAACCATCTAGAGACTCCATGAAGGCCAATGGCCTTTGAGGAGCTCCAAGGGCTCGCCATCGTAAGCAAACTGGAGCTGATCCACCGCGTCGTCCCATCGCTCGTCTCTCACCGCGTCCATGGTGAAGCGGTGGAAGCCAAACATTAAGCCGAGAGCCTGGATCTAGGTGAAGTGGTGCGATCTTCCTGCTAGGAGGAACCGATGAAGTGGTCATTGATCTAGAAGCAAAAGTCAGAGATGAGGGTGAAGTGCTAAAGGTGATGGACCCCATACATTAGAAACAATGAGCTCAAGGGGGGATGAAGCTACGTAATCAGATGAGGAAAAATGTTGTTGGTGACTTTTGCCTCTCTAACAATGTGAACAGAAGATAGTAGAAGATGTGGGTAATGAAATTCCAACATTATGAAGAACTTGTCGAATTGTCCTTAGAGTAGGACGGCCCAACCGATTATGCCATGTAGATATAGGTGCAGCAGTAAGAGCATGTGGGGACATAACAGTAGCAGTAGGAAAAGTGTAAAGGCCATTAATGGTAGGACCATGATGGAGAATTTCTGCTGACACCATATCCTTAACAAGAAAATGTGAAGGAAAAAACTCAATAGAAACATTATTATCTTTAGTGAACTGGGAAACATACAAAAGATTTTTGGTGAGGGTTGGAACATGCAAGACTTTAGGAAGATTAAACAAGGACAGGGTAGTTTGGCCAACATGAGTGTAACGGCCCCGACGCCTGGACCCCCGACTCCCACCAAGGATCCGACCATCGGCATTGCCGCCCACGGTCCCGAAGACCTAGAAGGGCTCACGGATTAGTCTAACAAGATATGTAATGAGAGTAAGTAACAACAACACACACTAAAAAGTACCAATTAGTGAAGGAAAAGTGTCCAACACATAGTACAAGTCTAGTACAATCCCAAGTAACAGAGTACAAGTGAAGAAAGTAAAGGGGATAACAGGTCCCTTAGGGGCATACCCCGAGGGTGAAGAAACAAGTACTGGGGACACTACTTATGGAAGACACCATCTACTACTGCCCGTCGCCTCAGCCCTCTGTAGAGGGTGCTGTTGTGAAGTCTCACATGTAAAGGAGGGAATGAGCTTCACGAAGAATCCCAGTAGGAATACAAATCTCCCACTGGTTCTAACATCAAAATATATATTAATATATATATATATAATTATAAATACAGCAAGTAAATCTATTCTACAAATAGAGTAAGTGCGGAAGCGTAAGTAACTACACGGTCAACGGTCTACTCTAAACTGATGATCAGTCTATCTCTATGTAATTTAAATAAATTACACATCTATTTTGGTGATTAACAAAACTATGATAAAGGTTACTAACACATTTTCTATGAAGTCTAAGCACATGAAATAAACCAAGGGAAAACAAGCTAATCAAGTAAGTAATCATCTCTCTAAAACAATGTAAGTTCAAAGCATCAATATTTGTCTAAGTACACATCGATTTCCACTATAGGTCATAACGATTTCTATAGAGATATAACGATTTCCTAAGTTTCATATCGATCTCATACTCATAAGGATTCGCTGTGCTCATAATGATTTGTTAAGAGATCGCAACGACAAGCCCTCACAATGATTTGTCAAGAGATCGCAACGACTTGCCCTCACAACGATTTGTTAAGAGATTGCAACGACTTGCCCTCATAACGATTTGCGTTCTGCAACGATTTCTTTAGTGATCGTAACGATTTACTTTCTGCAATGATTTCTTTGATCATAACGATTTGTACATCGATTTGTTCATAACATCTTAACGATTTGTACATCGAATTGTTCATAACATCTTAAGGATTTGTACATCGATTTGTTCATAACATTATAACGATTTGTACATCGATTTGTTCATAACATCATAACGATTTGTACATTGATTTGTTCAAAACATCTTAATGATTTGTACATCGATCTGTTCATAACATCATAACGATTTGTACATCGATTTGTTCATAACATCTTAACGATTTGTACATCGAATTGTTCATAACAATCATAATGATTTGCACATCGATTTGTTCATAACATCATAACAATTTGAACATCGACTTGTTTATAACTTCACAATGATTTTATAAGTCATATATATATATATAACGACTTCATGGAAAGCATCGATTCGATTTTTGAGCTAATCTTTGAAAATGTTGAAAAGTTAAAATCTTCACGTATATCTTTTGATAGCCATGCATTTATTATGATAGTACGTATCTCTACATGCATGCAGACAATATCTTCCATTATCGTATCTTCTCTGTGAACATCTTTTAGATCAATAATATGGCATTACTATTTTGATGAACTTTCGTTCTGACGTTGACTGACAACAAGAAACAGCTTAGCTGTCTATTGTTCAAGCTTTAAATATGTGCAGGTCTCTGATAGCATCCATCATACAACGTTGGACAAAATATAAGCCAAAGAAGACTACAGAAGATCCTCTCTCTCTTTGCGTGCATGAAAAGATAAAGGACTGTTGACTGGAAGCTCCCAAGTGTCAAGCAGTCTAACGTACACTTATGCATAGAGACAACATACTTCAACGTTCAAATTTCAAAAGATGATATATATATATATATATATAATATAATAATATATCTATATATATCTAATATATATATAGCAAAGAAGTTCTTAAGAGATAGAGAAAAACTGTTAGAGAACACGAAGTTTTCAACGCCTTCAACGTTCTGCAAAGCTTTTCCTAGAGCCAAGCAAAAACTCCCATTAGTCTTAGCTCTTGCTCTCTGTGAGAAGTTCAGATTGTGAGAGAGCTTTTTGGTCTGAGAAGAGTCCTTGATTGTAGATCTCTTCTTCTTCTCAGTCCTTGCTTCATATCAAGCAGTGTTCTATAAGCTTGATCTAGGGGCATCATCTCTTTGATCATTCTCTTGTGTTGTTCCCTTCTGTTGTGAAGGAAGACCTGGTGGGGTATCCAGGGTGTTGTTCCCTTCGGGTGAAGGAAGACCAGCTGGGGTGCTGGGTGCTGTAGTGTTCTTAAGGGATACTGTACCCTTGTTAGTGAAATCCTGAGATATTGCTCAAGGACTGGACGTAGGACTCCTAAGGAGAGGAGATCCGAACCAGGATAATTCCTTGTGTCGTGTGATTGCTTTTGTGTGTTTGATTTTTCAAATCACTAACACTAACAATCTGCAAAGTGTGTTTTGTGTGACTGTTTCGTGAACAGGTTTTGAATGTTAAATAATTTTTAAGAATCCCATTCACCCCCCCTCTGGGCTTGCTAGCTGGGCAACAAGTGGTATCAGAGCTAGTCTCTTCGTCAAAGAAGAAGATCCAACGATCTGAAGAGAAAAGATCAAATGGCAGCCCGAGGTCACTCAGAAGGTCAGTCAGTCAACAGGCCACCGCTATTCGACGGAGAAGATTACACCTACTGGAAAACAAGATGGAATACTTCCTACAAGGATTCTATTTCCAATATGGTCCATAGTAGAAGAAGGCGATCTAGTTGTTCTAAACAATAGAGACAACTGGACAGAGATGATAGAAAGAGATTTCTCTCAACTGTAAAGCTAAAAGTATTTTGTGTTGTGCCCTTAGTAAAAAGGAATTCAACCGTGTATCTGCCTGCAAATCCGCCATGGAAATGTGGGAAAAGCTCAGGATCACTTATGAAGGCACCGACAAAGTCAAGGAAACCAGGATAGACATTCTGGTGACACAATATGAAAGGTTCCAGATGCAGTCAGGAGAATCTATAACCCAAATGTTCAGCAGATTTACAGACATCACCAACGGGTTAGCAGGATTAGGAAAAAGCTATGAGATGGGAGATATGGTAAGGAAAATTCTTAGATCCCTACCATCTTCTTGGACTCCCAAGGTAACAGCTATAGAAGAAGCCAATGACTTGAAAAGGATGTCATTGGAAAAGCTCATTGGGTCCCTCATGGCCCATGAGATAAACATGGAGAGATTAGGAGAATCATCCACTAGAAAGAAGCACACAAATGCCCTCAAAGCAGCAGAAGACAGCTCTGAGGAACAATCAGAAGATAAAGCCAGTAGTGAAGACAGTGAAGATGAAGAAGCAATGCTATCTAGGAGAGTACAACGGATATTGGCCAAGAAAAAGAAGTATCAATCTAGCAGACGATACTTCAAAAAGGGAAAGGATTTCAAGAAACCTGAAGCAAAGGACATAATGAAGAATGAACCAATTTGTTATGAGTGCAAGAAGCCAGGACACATCAAGGCAGAGTGTCCAAAGCTCAAGAAATCTGAATTCAGAAAGAAGGACAGTTCAAGAAAGTTCAGAAGATATAAGAAGAAAGCCATGGCAGTATTGGGACAACAGCAGTGACTCGGATAGCGAGTCAAGCTCAATAGTGAGGAAGAAGAAAAGGCTAACCTAGCCTTCATGGCAGACATCGCAGAAAAGGTAACCTCTGACTCATCCTTTGATTCCTGTAATGATTCTGATTCAGATAACATAGAAGATGCTTTTAATGAACTGTATGATAAATATAGAGAAGTATCTAAATTATTAAAAGCTAGTAAGAAAAATGTTGCATGTCTAGAAAATACCAATTCAGATTTAAAATCAGAAAATGAACAACTAGAGAAGCAAGTTAGTGAACTTAAAGAAGAAATGAGTTGCTATGCGAAAATCTAAAAGATAAAAATACAAATAACAAAATTAGAAAATAAGAAAGTTCGGACGAATTAAAAGGAAATCAAAAGACTAACAGAAGAAAATGATAAACTATCAAGTACGTTAGAAAAATTTACTAATGGTAAAAATTTCTTAATACTAAGAAGAGCCAGAAGATCAATAAAAGAAGAATGGATTAGGTTACATTTCACCAGATAATGAAGATACAACATATACCCTAAAACATATCCACTCCAAAATTCGTACCTGAACAAGATATAGCATATAAATCAAACTTTAATATACTCCATATGAAAAAGTAACTAAAACAACATGCTGTAGTCATTGCAACAAGCTAGGTCACAATAAAATAACATGTCCAACTAAACATAAAAGATGGATAATCAAAAGAAAATGATGACACTAACCAATCAGGACCCAAAAGAACTTGGGTACCTAAAACTTGATGTTTTCATTTCAGGAAAAACCTCGAGCATCCAAGTGGTACTTGGACAGTGGATGCTCAAGGCATATGTTAGGAACAGAAGGTTGTTTACCCATTTAGAAGCTGAAGAAGGCACAGTCACCTATGGAGATAATGGAAAAGGGACTGTGATAGGCAATGGATCAGTGAGCAGCAAAGGCTAGATAGTAATTGAAGATGTTCTATATGTAAAAGGCCTGAAGCACAACCTTATCAGCATTAGCCAGTTATGCGACAAGGGTCATCAGATCAGATTTCAAGAATCCAAATGTAGTATTATGAAGGATGGAGAGGTGATTTTTGAAGCCAACAGAGAGAAGAATTTGTACGTGCTTTACCTTGAACAGCTGAAAGATCAAGATATTTGTTTAGCAGCCAGCAAAGAGCAGCCAACTGAGTTGTGGCACAGAAGATTGGGCCACTGCAGTCTAGATGGCATGAGAAAGCTGATCAAGAGAAACCTGGTGGAAGGTCTACCAAAGGTCAGCACAAAATTGGACGGTGTCTGTGGACCATGTGCAAAAGGAAAGCACACTAAGTCATCCTTCAAGTCAAAGACTGTGGTAACAACCTCCAAACCCTTAGAACTCCTTCATATGGATTATTTGGGCCAATGAGGACCACAAGTCTTGGAGGAAAGAATTTTGGATTCGTTATAGTAGATGACTATTCAAGATTCACATGGGTATCCTTTATGGAACACAAGATGATACATTTGATAGCTTTGTAAGTTCAGCAAAAAGGTTCAGAAAGATAAGAAGTTCACATTATTGGAATCAGTCAGATCATGGAGGAGAATTTCAAAATGATAAATTCATAAAATTCTGTGATGACCAAGGAATAGAGCACAATTTCTCAGCACCAAGGACACCACAGCAGAATGGAGTTGCTGAGAGAAAGAATAGGACTTTATTGGATATGGCAAGAACAATGTTATCAGAATATGATCTGCCAAGATATTTTTGGGCTGAAGTAGTCAACACAGCAAGTTACGTCATCAATAGAGTAATGATCAGGCCTATCTTGAAAAAGACTGCGTATGAATTGTTCAAGGGAAAGAAGCCCAAGATCAGTCACTTCAAGACATTCGGATGTCCATGCTTCATCCACAACAACGGCAAAAGAGACATTGGTAAGTTAGATGCCAAATCAGATGAAGGCATCTTCATTGGATATGCTTCTAAACCAAAAGGATATAGAGTGTTCAATAAACATACTTTATTGATTAAGCAGTCAGTACATGTTATTTTTGATGAAACTAACCCTTCCTTGAGAAAGGAAGAAGATAGTGATAATGATGATGCAGATGAATTGTCCAAGCAATTAAAGAATACATCAATTGAGGGCAAGGAAGATCCACCTCTGGAAGACCTCCAACAAAGGGATATTTCTCATCAAAATCTTCCAAAAGAGTGGAGATACAAGAAAGATCACTCTCCTGAAAACATCATTGGTGATCCATCTGTAGGGGTAAGAACAAGAGGTAACATAATTCCATGTGATTATTTAGCTTTTGTTTCTCAAATAGAGCCTAGGACAGTCAATAAAGCCATCACTGATGAATCTGGATTTTAGCCATGCAAGATGAACTGAATCAGTTCAAGAGAAACCAGGTTTGGTCACTTGTTCCTAGACCATCAGATCATCCAGTGATTGGCATCAAATGGGTGTTCAGAAATAAATTGGATGAAGATGGTGTGATCATAAGAAACAAGGCCAGATTGGTAGCTCAAGGCTATTCTTAAGAGGAAGGCATAGATTTCGATGAAACCTATGCGCCTGTGGCTAGACTTGAGGCTATTAGAATCCTACTTGCATATGCATCTGCACTAGATGTGAAATTATTTCAAATGGATGTAAAGTCTGCATTTCTTAATGGTTTTATTAAGGAGGAAGTTTATGTAGAAAAACCTCCAGGCTTTGATGACACTGAATTTCCAAATCATGTTTTTAATAACACAAAGCTTTATATAGTTTAAAACAAGCACCTAGGGCCTGGTATGAAAGGCTTAGCTCTTTTCTATTAAATCATGGTTTTATCAGAGGTCAAGTAGATAGTACTCTGTTCATCAAATCTAAAGTTAAACATATATTGCTTGTTCAAATTTATGTTGATGACATAATATTTGGTTCTACTGACGAATCTCTGTGCAAGTACTTTGAGAAGCTTATGCAGGGAGAGTTCGAGATGAGCATGATGTGAGAGCTCAATTACTTCCTTGGACTGCAAATCAAATAATGAAAGGAAGGGACTCACATCTGTCAAGCTAAATACACCAAGGAACTCTTAAAGAAATTTGGATTTGATAATGCCAAGCCACTGTCAACACCTATGAGCACATCAATAAGAATGGACAATGACAAAGATGGTAAGAATGTAGATCAAAAAACCTATAGAGGTATGATAGGATCCTTACTATACTTAACTGCTAGTAGACCTGATATTTTATTTAGTGTATGCATGTGCGCTAGGTATCAGGCAGATCCTAGAGAATCTCATCTAATTTCAGTAAAAAGAATTTTTAGATATTTAGCTAGAACTCATGACTTAGGTCTTTGGTATCCAAAATCATGTGAAACTAACTTAGTAGGATACACTGATGCTGACTACGCTGGATGCAAAATAGATAGAAAAAGTACCAGTGGTTGTTGCCAATTCCTTGCAAGATGTCTGATATCATGGTCCTCCAAGAAACAAAACTCAGTAGCACTGTCAACAGTTGAAGCTGAGTACGTAGCTGCTGGAAGTTGCTGTACACAACTCCTATGGATCAAGCAACAACTTGAGGATTATGGGCTACATATCAAGACAATTCCACTATTATGTGACAACACAAGTGCTATAAATTTAACCAAGAATCCAGTACAGCACTCAAGGACTAAACACATTGAGGTTAGATATCGATTCATTCGTGATCATGTAGCTAATGGTAATATAGATATTTCATTTATTGATACAAACAATCAGTTAGCAGACATCTTCACAAAGGCCTTACCTGAAGAGAGATTTACTTCTCTTAGAAGGGAATTAGGCATGTGTAAATTGTGAAAGATTTATCTACCAGAAATTGAAATATTAATTTTTCAGAATTTGAATTATTTCTCCTCCAAAAAATTTGAGCAAATTTCCAATTAATGATAATCCTGTTAATTTTGTCTTGTCGGTTCATTATTTTATAAGTCCTTATTCCTATCGAACTAGTCTTTTGTCGTATTCCTTTGCTATAAAGGCACCTCCGGTTTCGAAAAGAAAAAGTCATTATTTCTCTTCATAAATCCCGAAATCCGTGTGGGAACGATTCATCTCCTATCTTTCCCTCTCTCGTTCACCTGCCTGAGGCGATACCCTAATGACTTCGGCATCGACTCTCTGGGATTTCAAGCTTCCAACCACTTCCCGCCAGAAATTTCATGAGGGCTTCTGTTCCATTCCTCTTTCCAGTCCTCCAGAAACTCACTCCGTTCAAATCCATGGACTCTTCTAGTAGTTCCGGCAGCGTCGGTGGCTACAGATATGAATTTCTTACCGCCGAGCAGCAAGTAAGGTTTGCGTCTGTGAAAATCAAGCTATGCGGTCACAAAGTAGTGGATGCGGCAGATTTGCAGAAGAACAGAATGGGGAGCATCGTCGAAGCATTGGACAGTTTGAAGTGGACAAGAATGGCTACCATCTCTGAAGTAAGTTTTCCGGACCTGGTAAAAGCTTTCTATGTGTGTCTGAAGTCAGAGGCAGACGGGACCTTGACTTCCATGGTCAAGGAAACCCAGATTAGGGTCACATGAGAATTATTGGCATCACTCTTTGGTGTGGGTACCTCCGGACACTGTGGAGTTCACATTGTGAATATCCAAGAAAAGGGTTTAGGGATAGTTGGTCCCGAGTTCAGACTAAAAGATGACAAAGTGGATGTAAACCAGTTGAATGCATTCAATCGCATCTTGCATTTTGTAGTTTGTTAAATTGTGGTTCCTAGAAGTGCTATCTTTTCAACCTGCACTAGGGCTGATTCAGATTTAATGTTCTGGGCTATCAAGAACCAAGAAATCAACACTGTAGAGCTCATGATTGAAAGGATGAAGTTTGCAAGCTCTCAGGTATGGGACACAAAGAGCAAGTAATGTTTCTTTACCTTATGCCCATCTCCTGACGAAGATTTTTCAGCATTATGGCATAAGTGTAGTAGGAGATATGTCTGAGAAGATGGGCCAAGCAATCCGGTCCAGAAATTTAAGGAAAAGTGGATTCTCTGTGGTAAATGGTGTATGGTCAAAGACTTCTGTGGATGAGGGTGAAGTCATCATTGGCAAAGTCCAAGAAGGTCAGGAAGCAGCTGGCGCAGTTCCTACGATTCCAGAGGTAGAAGCAGTTCAAGCAGCAGTAGAACCAGAAGTAGTAGCAGCACCATCTGTGGAAGCAGACCCATCAGCAGCAGTAGCAGTATCAAGCAGTAGGATTGAGGATATTCCTCTTGAGGAGATTGAGCCAGTTGGGCATAGTTCAGAGGATCCTCCTCCCTCTTCCCGAGTAGCCACTATACTCAGGGATGTGCTGGACTCCATCCAAAGCACTCAGGAGGAGTCAGAAATTGGTGGTGATTCAGCGGCAGAAACTGTGGCTCCAGGCCACACTGAGGAAATCATTGTGGAGGAAGCTCCCATTCAGGGGGAGCAAGAAATCACTGTTAAAGAAGATCAAATGGAAGATGCTCCTGCTCAGGGGGAGCAATCATCTGAGAAAGAAGGAGCACCTCAGGGGGAGCACACTGAAAACATTTCTATCAATGATCAATTCCCTGAGGATCATGCTAATTTTGTGGAGCCCATTGCAAGGGCAGGCCAAAAAGGGAAACCAGTAGCTCATCGAAGGTCAAAGAAGAAATAGCTGAAGGTCAATTTGAAGCCTGTCACCAGAAGGTTGAATGAGCAAGGCAAAGCCATCATATCTATGCAATCGGATATTCAGTCCATCTCTATCAGCCAAACTTCTATAACAAATGAACTTGGAACTTTGTCCACTGAAGTACATAGCTTGAGAGATGATTTTAGAATGTTTAAGCAATTATGCAGATGGATGAAAGGTGAGTTTGACAGTGTCAAGAAGCTCATCTCTTCAAGGGTACAAACCACCTCTGCCCCTCCAGATCTCTCTCATGCTGATCCAGTTAGTAATGCAGGGCCATCAAGGCCAAGGGCAGCAGAAGAAAATGCAGGGCCATCAGGGCCAAGGCCAGTAGAAGAAAATGCAGGACCATCAGGGCAGTTTCCAGAGGCATCAACAGGGCCATCCGGGCCACAAAATGATGAGAATATAATACCTGCAGTGGAATCAACTTGTGGCATTGAGAAGCTGGGGCCATCAGGGCCATCTGAAGTTGTGGTTGGGCCACCAGGGCCATTGATCTCTGAAGGTGTGGATCCAAGAGTAGTTGAGTCCCGTTGCTCCCGAAGCCCATGAGTCTTCATCTCTTGCAACACCAGACCCTCCCTCACCACCTTCTTCTTCCACAGCACCTCCTGCTCCACCTACCTTCAAACAACCTGCGCCAAGAACCATCTCATCTCCAGCACCTTTTCCCTCTGATCCTTATTCGTCTCCTATCATGCCCACTATCATTTCCACATCCATTTCTCCCTCTCCTCTTGTTGATACCGATCCTCCAATCTCTTCATCAGCTGGAGCCTCTTCATCATCTGGTCCCTCATCAGCCGGGCCATCCACTATACTATCTCCTAAATCATTCCTTCATTCTCCTATTCCACCTACATCTGTTACAATTTCTCCTACTGATCCACGACTTGCCAGTGTTTTTCAAAATAAATTTGAGGATGAGTTGGAATGAACCACACTCATCACAATCCTGGCAGTTGCTTCCCATATTCACAGGACTGATTCTTCTAGTCCTGTTCTAAAAAGAGGAAAATTTCAAAAACTCTTGCTCTTTCCTCTGAACCCATGTTTCCTCCTCTTTGGTACTCCCTCATAGTTGAAAATCGAAGGAGACCAATTTATTGTGAATATCTCCAAAAATGTGTTCTCACCAACCTTTTTGGCATTCCCTTTCTCAATCTTACTGATCACCTTAACATTATATTTCCCTACTACCACCTTTCCAAAGCCGACCAACTCAAAATCTTCCAATTGGCTGAATGCAAGACTGAAGATCAATGGGCTAAAGGGCATAAGACTTTCTACAACAAGTATCTTCTTGCCAGATCAGACAGCACCCCTCGACAGGATCATCCTCTCACCCTTTCTGAGTGGTTTGTCTTTCATCATCAAGCACTTTGGGGCCCTTTCATTCTCAAAGAAATCAGAATCAACAGGTGCTTCCAGCTTTACAATGATTTTCGTTATTTTCAAAAGCTACCCGAAGTTCAGGTTGGCCAATTCCATGGGGCTCTTGCTACTCTTCGATCTAAAAGTCCCATTAATTGCCCCTTCCTAGTGGACTTCACCACTCTGCAGATGCCTGAAGTAGTATTTCTTCCGACGTTACACTCCTTGGTCTTGGATTCCTCCGTTGGCTCTCATGCCTTTCAAAGATTTGCCAGAGTCATGGGGAGAATCTCAGCTCAGCAGAATCGCCTTCCCTCTTTTCAAAGGTTTATCTTTCGCGAATATCATCTGGGCCACATCTCTTCTGCAGTGCTTGCTCCCTTGATGTCTGAATGTGAAAGGCTCTCTCCCACAGACTGGGAGAAGTACTACAATCAATCTGCTCTCCAGTTGGAATCCTTGAATAGCTCTTTAGTCCGAGCAGGCAAGCCACCTCTCTCTGCTGAAGCTTTTATGGACTTGAATTCCATCAATCCAGTTCAGGAACTGTTTGTGCAATGGGCTGAGCGGTACTCCGCTTTTATTTCCTTAAAAAAGGACCTGAAGGATCATCAGTTCTTCTATCCTGTTACCATTGCTCACTTTCTTCAGCGTGCCAGTTTTGGGAAGTCAAGCCATTTCCAGTTCATCTTGATAAGAATCAGTATGCGCGTTTCTTAAAAGATCAACAACAGCTTTACATTGAGCGCATGCGTTCTGAGATGGGTGCATCTTTCTCTATAGATTCTGGCATCTTCCAACAACTTTTAGAAGAATAGGAGATTTTGGCTTGGGAAATTATTTCCCGGCATGCCTCTCTTCTTTCTCCAAATGTCTATCTCCCTGGACCCCCTCAAGTTTAATCCAATATAGTTTTTGTGCTCTCTCATTTATCTTTTCTCTTCTTCTTTGTCTCGAGCGTTTGATCTTTTTGCTTAAATGACAAAAAGGGGGAGAAATATTACATTTCTGAAATACATTCCTTATGTTATTTCCTCAATCATACTTAGAATTATTTCAGTTATTTCAGATAATGTGTGCTTATTGTTAAGTTTTGTCATCACCAAAAAGGGGGAGATTGATGATCAGTCTATCTCCATGTAATTTAAATAAATTACACATCTATTTTGGTGATTAACAAAACTATGATAAAGGTTACTAACACATTTTCTATGAAGTCTAAGCATAGGAAATAAACCAAGGGAAAACAAGCTAATCAAGTAAGTATTCATCTCTCTACAACAATGTAAGTTCAAAGCATCAATATTTGTCTAAGTACACATCGATTTCCACTATAGGTCATAACGATTTCTATAGAGATATAACGATTTCCTTAGTTTCATATCGATCTCATACTCATAAGAATTCGCTGTGCTCATAACGATTTGTTAAGAGATCGCAACGACTTGCCCTCACAACGATTTGTTAAGAGATCGCAATGACTTGCCCTCATAACGATTTGCTTTCTGCAAAGATTTCTTTAGTGATCGTAACGATTTGCTTTCTGCAACGATTTCTTTGATCATGACGATTTGTACATTGATTTGTTCATAACATCTTAACAATTTGTACATCGAATTGTTCATAACATCTTAACGATTTGTACATCGATTTGTTCATAACATCATAACGATTTGTACATCGATTTGTTCATAACATCATAATGATTTGTACATCGATTTGTTCATAACATCTTAACGATTTGTACATCAAATTGTTCATAACATCATAACGATTTGTACATCGATTTGTTCATAACATCTTAACGATTTGTACATCGAATTGTTCACAACAATCATAATGATTTGCACACCGATTTGTTCATAACATCATAACGATTTGAACATCGACTTGTTTATAACTTCACAATGATTTTATAAGTCATATATATATAACGACTTCATGGAAAGCATCGATTCGATTTTCGAGCTAATCTTTGAAAATGTTGAAAAGTTAAAATCTTCACGTATAGCTTTTGACAGCCATGCTTTTATTATGATAGTATGTATCTCTGCATGCATGCAGACAATATCTTCCATTATCGTATCTTCTCTGTGAACATCTTTTAGATCAACAAAATGACATTACTATTTTGATGAACTTTCGTTCTGACGTTGACTGACAACAAGAAACAGCTTAGCTGTCTATTGTTCAAGCTTTAAATATGTGCAGGTCTCTGACAGCATCCGTCATACAACGTTGGACAAAATAGAAGCCAAAGAAGACTACAGAAGATCCTCTCTCTCTTTGTGTGCATGAAAGGATAAAGGACTGTTGACTGGAAGCTCCCAAGTGTCAAGCAGTCTAACGTACACTTATGCATAGAGACAACAGATACTTCAGCGTTCAAATTTCAAAAGATGATATATATATATATATATATATATATATATATATATTATATATATATATTTATATATATATATAGAATAATTTCCTGAGGAGATCGAGAAGAACTGTTAGAGAACACGAAGTTTTCAACGCCTTCAACATTCTGCAAAGCTTTTCCTAGAGCCAAGCAAAAACTCCCATTAGTCTTAGCTCTTGCTCTCTGTGCGAAGTTCAGATCTGTGAGAGAGCTTTTTGGTCTGAGAAGAGTCCTTGATTGTAGATCTCTTCTTCTTCTCAGTCCTTGCTTCAGATCAAGTAGTGTTCTATAAGCTTGATCTAGGGGCATCATCTCTTTGATCATTCTCTTGTGTTGTTCCCTTCTGTTGTGAAGGAAGACCTGGTGGGGTATCCAGGGTGTTGTTCCCTTCGGGTGAAGGAAGACTAGCTGGGGTGCTGGGTGCTGTAGTGTCCTTAAGGGGGACTATACCCTTGTTAGTGAAATCCTGAGATATTGCTCAAGGACTGGACGTAGGACTCCTAAGGAGAGGAGATCCGAACCAGGATAATTCCTTGTGTCGTTTGATTACTTTTGTGTGTTTGATTTTTCAAATCACTAACACTAACAATATGCAAAGTGTGTTTTGTGTGACTATTTCGTGAACAGGTTTTGAATGTTAAATAATTTTTAAGAATCTCATTCACCCCCCCCCCCTCTGGGCTTGCTAGCTGGGCAACATAAACGTCGGGATCGGAAAACCCGTATAAACCACGGTACTGGGAAGAACCCAAGGCTGCAAACACAGATAGTAAATAACTACCTGGACAGTGACACTAGCCACAGGACAACTACACTAGTCAACCGGTCAGGTGCGCCACATGCCATACCCTCAACTGCTAGTCCATGTCTAGCACCTCCCGTCGTAGTGAGACGCGGAACTAAAGTAACACAACCACAGCCGTAGTCTTGCCGGACTATGGTCCCACACCTGGCCCCTCTAAATGGTACCTAAACTATGTAGAGTGAGGCAGTGAGAAGGACTAGATGATCTATGTCGGAAGAGCACCAAACCACCTCGGCATCCCAGACTCACTAAGAGAGCTCTACAAATGACTCTACGCCGTTGTCCCCACCGTTTTCCCCTCTGCTATCAGATTCTGTGACTCGAGCTCACCCGCCACCGGGAGAACTCCCTCAGATAGGCACGTGCGGACCTGGGTTCCAGGTAACGGTAACAACCTCTCAACGGACAAGCCCTCAAGTCCTTAGCACTGGGTGAAAGAATAGAGTAGGATCATCTAGGAAACATCATAGGTGCCAAGAAAACAAAGTCACAATGGAAGGAAAACTCCGAACAGGTTGCCAAGCCTTTCTCTGATTGAGAAGGCGTCGCAAGGGCCGACGCCACCTGAAGGCAACACCCTGTCTGTCATGACCTGGGTAAGAAGGCGACAGGTAAGCTATCGCGACCTGGTCGCGACAAGGGCATCGTCGCGACCACAGACAGAGGTCCAGGTGACCACCTGAGACCTCCCATATCGCACGGGAAAATCATGCTGGAAGGCGACGGCCACCCTGTCACGACCAGAACGCGACAGGGTAGGCGTCGCCTTCCCAACCAAAAGGCAACGTGTTGGACTGTCGCGATCTGGGTCATGACACCAAATGTGTCGCGATCATAGACATGCACACCTGAGAGCACCTCCTTCATACCATGCACCACAAATCTGAAGAGTACAAGGGGAGGGGAGCATGGGGAATGAAGTAAATAGGTAAATAGGGCTCAAACCACCCTCATTCACACCCATGCATGCCAAGGAAGTGAATCTACACTAAAAAAACCTCACATGCAAGCATGATCCCTCAATACCCAAACCCCCATTTCGAGCACAAAGCAAGCACCATAGGAACCAACGAGCACACATGCACAGCCTAGCATGAGTTCTAAAGGCTTGGAGAAGGGGATTAGGCCCTAGCATGATAGAACTAGGGGGAAGTCAAGGTGTCCCTACCTTAAAAAGAAGAGCCAACCTGTTGGTGTCTTCTCGTGTGCCCAACAAGCACACATGCACGACCTAGCATGAGTTCTAAAGGCTTGGAGAAAGGGATTAGGCCCTAGCATGATAGAACTAGGGGGAAGTCAAGGTGTCCCTACCTCAAAAAGAAAAGCCAACCTGTTGGGGTCTTCTCGTGTGCATGGCCACCTCCTCCTCGCTCTATGCCCCACGCTCACGCCATCCACGAGCAATGGTCGTCCTACATGCCGAAGAAGGAGCCACCACCATGAGGGGAGCAAGCCACACCCACGTCGGAGAAGAAAACACGCCAGGAAGGAGAAGAATGCTGAGAATAACACTGCCACAAGGCAAGACACACCTTGCAAGCCCCACCCTCTCCCTCCAAGCTCTCAAACTCCCTCCCCACGGAGGAAACAACAACAGAGGGGTCGAAGGAGAAGAGAACAGCCGAAATGGGGAAGAAGGAGGCTGTTCTGAGCCCTCTGCGCATTTAAGCCTCGGAGTTGAGAACGCGACAGCTTGCCTATCACGTTCACTTACTAAACACGACAGCCAACCTGTCGCTTTCTCAAAGTCTTGGTCAACTTGACCAACGGGAATGCCACGTGTCAACCTCGCAGACCTGACACCCTAAACGTGACACCTGAAATGTCCCCTTTTTGTTTTCAGAGGTTGACACTTGTTCCGTCTGTCCTAACAGCAAGACGACAAAATTGCATGCTATGGTCAGAGGGCTGAACGCGACAACATGCCTATCGCGTTCACAACCAGAACGCGACAGTCACCTTGTCGCCTTCAGAAGTCAACTTCCCGATATGTCGCTACCTTCATCAGAAGGTGGTTGACCAATGAGAGAGGGATGTTACAATGGGCAATGCACAAAGCTTCTCCATTGCTAATTTGCACCCGTTCATGTCCAGCATATACCGATGAAGTGCGAAGTACACCAACGTCTGGAGTCATATGGCTGCTCGTTCCAGAATCTGGGTACCAATTGGAATCAAACACTAATGGTGTAGATGGTTCAGCACCTGCAGTGAAGGCTTGATTGTGGGGTGCTCTTAAATTTGAGATCAAAGCGACACCAGCAGTTAGTAGCAATGTGCCCTTGGTTGTAGCAACTCAAAAATTTAAATATTGATAAATAAATTTAAGTTAGAATAAAATAAGAATAATTAAAACCCATTAGTCAAAATGAGTGATGGGTTTACACTAATGGTTCATATATGGATAAATGGCCCCAAAGTTGAAGCCCAACGTTGGATTAGGGATAATTAAGCCTAATATCGGACCTTAATTATTAATAAATTAAAAAGGGTTAAGATAATCACTATTTTAACTCATACTTATCTTTAAAAGAGTCCTAGGCCTATCCTAACCCCTTGGCCACAGATCTAGAGCCACCTCATGTCAATTAGATGGATAAAGGCTAGGAAAAAGGGAGATAATTATGAGAAATTCGGAGTTGGAGGAAAGGAAAGAGTTTTAAGGGACTTGGAGACTTTAAATTTACAAATACTCTCCTATTTCGAACCTAGCCAATCCAAGACACTTTCTGAAGTCTGGAGAACGAGGAAGAGGAACACTTGGACGAGGAGATCAAGGAGAAGAAGGCTTGGAACGAAGAGCTTCATCAAGTTCTTCACTTTTCTGCCCTAGGATTTCAAAGCGTTAAAAGGTAGGCAATTTCTCAAGCAAAAAATAAATTAACTTCGGCCATAGATAGACCATGTTCCCATCATCAAAAGCCCTATGTTTTCCCCAATCTTTATCATGTCCATCATGAGTATTTCGTGTTCAAAGTTGTGTTAAAAACATGTATCCGACTTGGCTTGTTTATCTTAAATCCATGTCCATACTTGATTTCGTGCCCTAAAACTTTTATCATACATG
The DNA here is from genome assembly GCA_014218235.1 of Colocasia esculenta. Classification (NCBI taxonomy): domain Eukaryota; kingdom Viridiplantae; phylum Streptophyta; class Magnoliopsida; order Alismatales; family Araceae; genus Colocasia; species Colocasia esculenta. The sequence continues at coordinate 26,555,451 of CM024760.1, read as the reverse complement.
CTACATGATGTCATGGATTGAATGACATCATTTTCCCCAATTTCTATCCAGTATCCTTTTCGAATTAAATGATTGTTCATCACTATATATCACTACAAGGAAAAGCGGCATTACCGACAGATATTTCCAACGGAAACATTTCGTCGGAAATACTGTCAGAAATTCTGAAAGAAATGTTCAGTTGGAAATATCCGTCGGAATTTTCAACGGAACATAATACGTTGGAAATGCCGTCGGTAATACTGACGAGTTTCCTTTCGTCAGAAGAAGCTGTCAGAAATGCTGACAGATATTCTGATGGAAAAATTTCTGTTGGAATATCCATCTCAACCCCCATTTCCCCCCCCTCCCGCCCCCCGCCCGCCTTCCTCCCGAAATCTCTCTCTCTCTCTCCTCTCTCTCTCTCTCTCTCTCTCTCTCTCTCTCTCTCTCCTCTCTCTCTCTCTCTCTCTCTCTCTCTCTCTCTCTCTCTCTCTCCTCTCTCTCTCTCATCTCCTCTGAGATGGTCGCCTCCTCCTCCTCCCCCTGCGAGCTCCGAGAACTGACGACGCCGCCTCCTCCACCCCGACAGTGCCGCCTCCTTCGCCCCGACGTCGTCGCCTCCGCCGGCACGACCAACACCACTGCTACGGATCCTAGGTACGTTGGCGCCTCCTCCTCCCCACCGCCACCGCCCTCCCCCCCATCCTGTGCAATGCCACCCCCACTCTGCAACTACCCCTTCCCCTCTTGTGCCCTACCTCCAATGCCCTCCCCCCCTTCCTGTGATACCCCCCCACCCCGCCACTGCCCCTCCCCCTCTTGCGCCCCACCGCCACCGCCCTCCCCCCCTTCCTATGCAAGTGTAAAGGATCAGAACACGCAACTTAGGGGTCCAAAATCAGAAATAGAGATCCGATCGGCATGCCGTTCACTCCGACACAACTGGGTGGGTGAGAGTGACGTGTGAGAATTGACAAAATTCTATTCAGATTCCCAGATTGGGTTCAGCGCTCAAACCACTAATCTTAAAAAAACATACGGGTAAAGGATCAAAACACGCAACCCGGGGGTCCAAAATCAGAAATAGGGATCCGATCGGCGTGCTGTTCACTCCGACACGACCGGGTGGGTGATAGTGATGTGTGGGAACTGACAGTATCCTAATCGGATTCTCGGTTTGGGTTCGGCACTCAAATCACTAATCTAAAAAAAAAACCTGTGTAAAGGATCAACACACGCAACCTGGGGGTCCAAAATCAGAAATAGGGATCCGATCGACGTGTCGTTTACTCTGACACGACCGGGTGGGTGAGAGTGACGTGTGCGAATTGATGGAATTCCATTTGGATTCTCGGATTGGGTTCGGCACTCAAACCACTAATCTTAAAAAAACATGTGTAAGGATCAAAACAAGCAACCCGGGGGTCCAAAATCAGAAATAGGGATCTGATCGGCATGTTGTTCGCTCCGACACGACCGGGTGGGTGACAGTGATGTGTGAGAACTGACAGTATCCTAATCGGATTCCCGGTTTGGGTTCGGCGCTCAAATCACTAATCTAAAAAAAAACATAAGTATAAAGGATCAAAACACGCAACCCGGGGGTCCATAATCAGAAATAGGGATCCGATCGACGTGTCGTTCACTCTGACATGACCGAGTGGGTGACAGTGATGTGTGGGAACTGACGGAATCCTAATAGAATTCCTGGTTTCTGTACGACACTCAAATCACTAATCTAAAAAAAAACTAAGTGTAAAGGATTATAACACGCAACCTGGGGGATCAAAATCAGAAATAGGGATCCGATCGGCGTGTCGTTCACTCCGACACAACCGGGTGGGTGACAGTGAAGTGTGGGAACTGACGAAATCCTAATCGGATTCCCAGTTTGGGTTCGGCGCTTAAATCACTAATCTTAAAAAAAACCTATGTAAAGGATTAGAACACGCAACCTGAGGCTCCAAAATAAGAAATAGGGATCCGATCGGCATGCCGTTCACTCTGACACGACCGGGTTGGTGAGAGTGATGTGTGAGAATTGACAGAATTCTATTTGGATTCCCAGATTGGGTTCGACGCTCAAACCACTAATCTAAAATAAAACTCATGTGTAAAGGATCATAAATATTTTCTAATTAAACTTAGTGAATATTCATATGTTTTAAATTTAAAATTTTGAAAATAATGTTATATTATTATTTATTTATGTTTCTAATATTTGTTTTTTTTAATATAGGATCCTCCGGCACCTGACGATCATGAGGCGGGGACAGCGGACGATCTAGCAGACCTTTCTTGATTTTTATTTCTTATTATTGTGTATGATTTATATTTTTTGTGATTGATAATTTTATGTTAATTTTTATTTATTGTGGAATGTATTAATTTTTTAGCAGGTTTTGTAATTTATCATTGTTAATTTAATTATATTTTTAAAAAAATTAAGTGGTCTATTTCCGACGGACAGTATCCGTCGGAAATAGTGTCGGCACACAAGACTGCCGACGTAATTTATCTGTCGGCAAAAATGTAGGAATTTCTGACAGTTTACCAACGACAATTTCTGTCACAAGTTACCTACTACCGATGGTTATTTCCGTCGGTGAATCCGTCAAAAGTTCTGACCGATCCTCTGACCAAACTTTCCGTTGGAATTTACCTACTAATTTTTGTCGTCGGAAAATTCCGTCGAAATTTCTGTCGGAAGTGCCGATGGATTGCCGACTGATTTTTTTCCCATCGATAATTTCTGACGCTATTTTTCCGACGGACTCTTTCCAACGGTCGTTCGCTGAAAAGTTGTCGGAAGGTATGTTTTTCGATGGATTTTCGGCGGATTTTGACGGAATTATTCCGTCAGAAAACCCTCTTTTTCTTGTTGTGTATGATTTTTGGTTCATCATGAAGAACCTCTTAATAGCTTGCTTAGATCATGATGAAAACCTAATCACTCGTCACTGTTAATACTTCTACATGTCTAGTTTCGTTTAAAACTGATTTCAGAATTTTTCTTTATATTTGATAATGATTTTTAAAGGCCCCTGTGTCAAGTCATTGGAGGACTGGACCGCAACCCAAAGTGACCCAAATCACTTTTGGGGTTGGGCCAGGGTCTCTGAGAACGCGATGGCCCGACTGGCTGCGTTCTCAGCCTGGTTGCGACACATGCCCACGTCGTGTTATGAACGCGGCAGCCCGACCCGTCGCATTCTATCTGTCCTGTACTGATTGTCCTGAACGTGAGAGACCTAGACGTCGCGTTTATGGACCGATTGCTCAAATCGCGATCGGTCACCCCGTCACGCTTACAGTATCAATAGATTGTCCTGACCCAGTGCTTGTGAATGCAACTGACCTACCCTTCGCGATTTGAACGTGACTGGTACCCCCGTCGCGTTCTGTCAGTGTTTCCAGAAACCCTAATTTTCTTGCAACCCTTGTTAATCATCTTCCGTAATCATGTTTATACTCTGTAATACACTGTTATGAATAGTAACAACGTGTTAAGGGATTTTGAGAATAATCACATGATTTTATTAATTAAGAATGTGTGCACAATTCCACTCATAATGTCATTGATTCTCTCTCACTTGCACACACCAAATGTGATATTTTGCCATGAGACTTTACTGAAATTACCCAATAATATATCTAGTAATTAAGCATAATTAACCATGTAATTCTCCTATTTATTTTAATGATCTTGTCTTCGTTTTATTCGCTTGATTTGAACATCGTTATCGCGTCCCTTTGCCTTCGAGCACCCAAGCTATGATGGACAAATGTTTCTATACACACTTCTATCTTGGCTTGGAAGACCTCTCTATTGGGAATACTCCTAACTGGACCAGGAACTCCATGTCGAGGCCTCCGTACGACTCCTTGGCTCTGACGGACGTCCATTACCGACGAGCAGGTTGTACCATCAATACCTATTTTACTCTTAGAGATTAGCATGATCCAATAGCCTTAGTTTGTTCTCTCTTACCGTGAGATCGCGCTGGACCTCTGGCCTGTGTTCGTAGCATGGCTATTGGGCGGTTGTGACTTCTACCGGACTGCCGGCGCACGACCGTGTGTGTTGTGAAACTGTTATTATCGCCGTTTTAACGATGATTTACGAAGATAACCCTCGATCTCATCTACTCTCCTATTTTTTCTCATCATTTCACATTATCTCTATACTCTCATCTATTCATCAATTACTCTCATCTATTATTGGTGCTCTATTTGGTCATCTATTTGATTGTCTAAGATAACAAACATAATCATGCTAGGCAACATTATAAGTGGCCCGATCTAGTCTTGGGAGGTGCGCCCGAAAGGCTACTAACTCGCGGGGGTTTAATGATCAGGGTGTACAACATAACACCCAAGTGCCATACTATCAAGATTTAATCAAAGACAATCAATCATAATACTATGTTCTCTCATTTGACGAGAAGTTCAACCAAAATGTGCTATCTCGACTAAGTGCACTTTTGTGCAAACGTTACATGCTATCTCGTTATGTGGCCAATCCGTTATCATGCTAGTTGTGCTATGTTTTTGTGAAAAGTACTATTGATCTCTTGGTATCATATACAATACACTCGTGACTATACTTGATCATTCTCTATAGTTATCCTGCTTGACAAGAAATTAACCATGTAAAGCATGACTATTTACATGAGATATTAGTCCTACTGGGCTATTATCGCTCATCCTGCGCTATTTATTTCATGTGTTTCAGGTGAGTCTGATGAGGACTACCACACGCACATGGATGGGGAAGAGCAGGACCAGGAGTGACTAGTCTTTCGACGACCAAAGCTTTTAGCAGTCAGTTAGATGGATAGTTAGTCGTAGTTGTTTTGTTTTGAATAAAGTATTATGGGCGCATAGGTTGGCTATGAATTAGTGATTGTAATAGTTGATTAGTGGAATTATTAATGAAGTTGGATTATTTGACATTATTCCAAATTTGTCACAACAAGAAAAAGCGAGTTTTTCGACAGACAGATTCCATCGGAAATCTGTTGAAAATCCATCGGAAAATAGACCTTCCGACAACTTTTCGACGAATGACCGTCAGAAACAGTCCGTCGAAAAAATAGCGTCAGAAATTACTGACAGGAAAAAAATCAGTCAGCAATCTGTCGGTACTTTCGACGGCAATTATATCCATCAGAAAATTTCGTCGGAATTTCTGACGGAATTTTCTGACGACAAAAATTTGTCGGTAAATTCCGACGGAAAGTTCGGTCAGGAAATCTGTTAGAACATTCGAAGGATTCACCGACGGAAATAACCGTCGGTAGTAGGTAACTTCTGACGGAAATAGTCATCGGTAAAACGTCAAAAATTCCAACGGTTTTGCTGACGAATAGATTCTGTCGGTAGTCTTGTGTGCCAACGTTCTTTACGACGGATACCGTCTGTCGAAAAATCCATCGGAAATAACCCACTTAATGTTTTTTAAAATTATAATTAAATTAACAACGATAAATTACAAAACTTGCTAAAAACTTCATACATTCCACAATAAATAACAATTAACATAAAATCATCAATCACAACAAATATAAATCATACACAATAATAAGAAATAAAAATCAAGAAAGGTCTGCTAGATCGTCCGCTGTCCCCGCCTCATGATCGTCAGGTGCCGAAGGATTCTATATTAAAAAAAATTATTAGAAACATAAATAAAATATAATATATAAACATTATTTTCAAAAATTTAAATTTAAAACATATGAATATTTACTAAGTTTAATTAGAAAATATTTATGATCATTTACACTTGAATTTTATTTTAGATTAGTGGTTTGAGTGGCGAACCCAATCCGGGAATTAATCCGAATAGAATTCCGTCAATTCTCACACGTCACTCTCACCCACCCGGTCGTGTCGAAGCAAACGACACGTCGATCAGATCCCTATTTCTGATTTTGGACCCCTAGGTTGCGTGTTCTGATCCTTTACACTTAGATTTTTTTTAGATTAGTGATTTGAACACCGAACCCAAACTGGGAATCCGATTAGGATTCCGTCAGTTCTCACACGTCACTGTCACTCACCCGGTCGTGTCAGAGCAAACGACATGCCGATCGGATCCCTATTTCTGATTTTGGACTCCCGAGTTGCATGTTTTCATCCTATTCATTTATGTTTTTTTAAGATTAGTGGTTTGAGCGCCGAACCCAATCCGGGAATCCGAATAGAATTCCGTCAATTCTCGCACGTCACTCTCACCCACTCGATCGTGTTGGAGGGAACGACACACCGATCGGATCCATATTTCTTATTTTGGACCCTCGGGTTGCGTGTTTTGATCCTTTACACTTAGGTTTTTTTTAGGTTAGTGATTTGAGCGCTGAGCCTGAATCGGGAATCCGATTAGGATTCCGTCAGTTCCAACACATCAGTGTCACCCACTTGGTCATGTCAGAGCGAACAATATGCCGATCGGATCCCTATTTCTGATTTTGGACCCTATGGTTGCGTGTTTTGATCCTTTACACTTAGGTTTTTTTTATAGATCATTTTTTTATGCATATCATGTGGCTTTTTTATCCTTCCATAAGTTGATTGTATAAAGGGTCCTTCTTTTTAGGGTTCTTAATTTGGATTTCTTTTTTCTCTTTTGAGCTCTTTGGACACCGACTCATAAATTGAGTTGGGTGGCCTCTAGTTTTTTGTGAGGATAGATATCAGACATGTCTTCAATGAGTTTTAAGCTATGGGAAGATGGGAAAGTCTTATTATCTACCGTAGCTTTAGAGAAGTAGGTTGAAAAGTGAAAAACAGATTTTGAAATATTATTACTTTTCACTCTACTTCTTAAACAAAAAATAATAATATTTTTCACTCTACTTCTTAAACAATAATTGGTTTTTTTTTTAAGATTAGTGGTTTACGTGTTTTAACAGTTTAGATTAGTGGTTTCATTTCATTCATACTATATGAAATTAATAGTAATACTGACCTCAGGGGCTTACTGTGAGGGGCCTGCTCCTCAGATGGCAACGACCAGCTGCTCGACCATGTCGCCAAGGTGCAGCGGCAGCTACTGCGATAGCTCTTCCCAGATGAGGGTTCTAATGTCCTCTCCACCACTGCCGAGCATCGCAACAGATGAACTCGCGTAGGCCGGAGGAGTGACCAAACTCACATATGAGGACAACACTGGAGTAGTATCTAGGTTGTCCCCAAAGCCGTACACTCGGCCCTTCCTCGACCCTCCCGCTGTGTCGACCCAGGCCTCTGGATCCAAGTCTGGCTAGGGAGTGCCCTCTACATAGCGATCCACCATCGTCCTGTCATAGGTCTCCTGCCGAACAAATTAAAAATGTATTATTCAAATCATATTTTTTTAATATCTAAATTGAATTCAAAAATTATATTTTGACTTACGGCAATCGTGCGAGCACTCTCGCTGACATAGTCATCCGTCCCCTTCCAGTTATGAGTCCGATCAAATAACTCGCGAAAAGTAGGGGCACGCTCGAGCTCGTGACGCTTACAATTGCTTCAACCATTGACACACTTCCTTAATCTGCCTACTCAACGGGCAATATTCGAGACATATCCATCCTGAAATCACAATTGCTTCAACCATTAACGCATTTCCTTAATATGTCTAGCCCTAAACACATATGAAGCTTTAGGTCGAACCACTTTTCCTCTGACATGTTGCAGTTCTAGTTCTGGACGTCTGCAAAGTACTTTCAAATCCATTCGTGCCTTGGCGTTATCTTTCGTTTTGCCTTTGACGTCCATAACTGTGTTGAACACATTATCAAAAATATTCTTTTCTATATGCATGACGTATAGGTTATGTCGTATCAAAAGTGTTGACCAATAAGGCAATTCCCCAAAAATACTTTGCTTCACCCAATTGTGATCCTTCCCAAACCCTGGGATTTGTCGGGTACTACTAGCCACTTGTGATATAGTCGATAAGTTCTAGACCTGCCTCTCCATGTTTCCACCAGACACCCATTCCATATCTACCTCATCCATCACAATTGAATTTTTCATAAATGAATCCTTATGCTTTCGGAAAGGATGGTCACTCGGTAGAAATCGACGATGACAATCGAACCAACATGCTTTCCCCCCAGATTTCAACACGAATGATTTAGAATCCTTCATACAATAAGGACATGTCAATCTCCCATGTATGCTCCATCCAGATAACATGTCATACGTTCGAAAGTCACTTATTGTCCACATTAATGCAGCCTTCAAATTAAAATTCTATTTTCTGTATGCATCATAAGAGAGAACCCCATCTGACCATAACAAATTCAGCTCATCAATCAACGGTCTGAGATATATGTCTATATTTTTTCCTAGACTTTTTGGACCAGAAATCATTAATGAAAGGAAGAGATTCTCACGCGAGCAGCTGGTCCGGCCATCGGATCGCCCGAGTTGAGTCGAGCCAAGCTCGGGCCCAGTCCAATCTTACTACGGACCAGACTCAAAATTCAAAAGATGTTAAAATATCCGAACAAACCCGTATAAAATGGGACCAGGCCACTGAACCTTCGGGCCGGCCCGGCCTAGTTGACAACCCTATAGAGATATAGGTAAGCTTGTAATTTATTGAAGCAATGCTAACCCAACATGCTTCCTTAAAAACTTGGTATATCTTCCATCTAGGTCTGCGAGTTCAAACTTAGACGACAAACTCACTACAGGAAAACCAGGCTTTGCTTACGTCCAAACACCGTAGGTACATAACCAAAAACCGTAAGCATAGTCTTTGCTTATGGTGTTCCCCTACGGTTGGGTTTCGTCGGCAGAAGACCGACGGCAAAGGCCTAAGGCTACGGTGTTTTAAACTCCGTAACTATACAGCTATAGTGACGGTGTTGGTAGCCGTAAGTAACACCATAAGGAAATCTGTTTTTGGCTACGGCGATGTTAACCGTAGTCATTTTTTTGTAAGGATAGACTCAGTGACGCCGAATATCCCTACGGCAGTTTGAACCGTAAGCATTTGTCCCTACGGCCACACACACCATAAGCAAGTATGTTTCCCTACGGCTAAATAGACCATAAGTAAATATGTTTACCTACGGCCACGTACACCATAACCAAGTATGTTTACCTACGGCCACATAGACCATAAGTATGTTGTTTCAGCAAAAAAAAAAAAAACATTATATTTAAATGGATCCACATTACCTATGTACACATCCACAATTAATCCACACATTCACATTTGGATCAATCAACATACACATGCTACTTTAGTTCCACACACACATCCACATTTATTTCCACACATACACATCCACCTTTAGTTCCACACACACATCCACATTTAGTTCCACACATACACATCCACCTTTAGTTCCACACACACATCCACATCCATATTAGTTCCACACATACACATCCACATTTACATCCACACACATTCACACCCACTCATTCACAATGCACAACACCTTAATAATATAAAACACATTAAAGTTAACAAACAATAATGTTAATAAAAGATGACATAAAACATCATTCTTCACATTCACATGCTAGTGCTAAAGTCTGTTCAGAAGAGCAAGTTAATTGTTAGTAGATGAAATTGTTCACATGTGGTGAGAGGAGATTTGTGAAGAGTTTGCTTTGTCCTTGGAGGAAGACAGGTTTCAGCAGACATATTTCCTGCAAAAGCAACAATAGGTGTTCAATAAGTACTGTGTGAGGAAAACCAGAACAAAAGAAACAATATGCTTAACAAACAGTAATGCAGGAAATATGATCTATGGCTAACACTACACAAGATCAAAGTATGATCTCCTCTTCCTGTCACTCTGTTTCATCATCTGCCAAGCTCATGCTAAAGGAAAAAGAAGAAAAGCCCACCCAAACTGAGCCCGGACCTCTCTAGCTCGTGTTCTTCCACTGATGAGATCAGATCCCACCTCACCCAGTGGTTTCACTTCAAACTGGGCTTCATGATCAGTGTGATGGATGCAAAGCACCTACTTCTACGGTTCCAAGATAAAGAGGACTTCCTCCAGCTACTGTTGTTCATGAGGAAAGTGACATATGCAGGGACATACTGGATCTCAGCCAGCACTTTTGTTTCCACATGTGTATTTGATTGTATTCACTCCGGCCAATCTTTGACATGTTATTCCTGTGCTAGTGTTTAATTTCTTTTTTTGGAATTGATCAACATAGGACTTGATAGTATGAAGTTTTAAAAGTAGCATGAAGAATTAATGATACTTCATGAGCTCATGTTCCCTCTAAGTACTCTTTTTTTGTAACTGTGTCTTGGGGGTGGATCTTTGTGATAAAAAAAACTTAAAAGTTTTGTAACCAAACATAACACTGTCTACATAGAGTTCCAGCTCAAAATGGAGAAGCAGAAATCTACAAGTTTATGTAACCACACATAACACTGTCTTTCACCCAACCTAGAATGGGTGAAAGACAGTAAAATCTCAGATGCAACTTACCAAAGAGGGTGGAGGTGAAGATCAATCATCCTCAAGCTCAACCTGTTACATGTAAAAATGTAATTAACATCAGAGTTGACAATTAACAACATATAAATAAGAATGAGATAAATGTAAATAAACTTACATATTCTCTGAACCATATTATGTGACTCCCAACAGCATCGTTCATATTTTTTCTATCTGCATCTTTGATAAACAAAGATGCAGTCGGGTCATGGGCTATGAGTATAGAAACCTCATAGTACTCACCACCTAACTTCTTCCCCATGACCACATTATCATTATCATCAGACATAAGAATGCCGCTGGCAACTACTTCTCCAGAGAAGTTTAGGATCCTCACCCTCCTCCCCGCCAATGAATCCTGTTAAAATTTTTGAATATGGATGTCAGATATACATGCATTCCAACATATTAACACGGTTAGATTTCATTTACCTTTTTCTTTTGAGCATGACAAACACTTGCAGAACTCTGCACAAGTAAATGTAGATTGTCAACATTAAGCAATGTTAATAATGAAGTATGTCAACAGAAACTAATTACCTCATTATTACCACGAGACTCAATTTTTTTCATTCTTTCTTCGAGAGCTTCAATTTTTTCTTTTAGGCTTTCATTGTCCTGTCGCAGCTTTTGTTCACTTCTTGAACCCCACAAGCTCTTTGGGGTAGGGCCCGTGCCTATGCCACGGATTCTTCCAGTTCTGTCCCGTCCCATAACTTGCTCATAAGCGTCCCCCACGCTTGCAATTCAAACACCTCAAATTTAAAAGATTACCTTCGGCACGTGTAGATCAATCACTTTCATCTCATCGGCCAGTGCTGTCATCCCTTTCCCTTCGTATGCAATCTTTAAAAAACTGCACCATCATACCAAACATACTTTATATACATTTATATGTTTCAAAAATTCAGTTAGAAAAACTAGAAGATATTACTTTTTCAACTCATTTTCGATCCTAGTGTGTTCCCCCATGTGAAGGGAGTCAAGGAGCATAAGGAATGGCATGTCATTATCCTCTTGCTTACATATGA